>PVKS010009490.1:0-63814 GCA_004027875.1 Aplodontia rufa
AGGTTCCATGCCCCATACCAAGAAAAGATATATAGAAGTCATGATACTATGTTACACTTGCATGCTACTGTTTGACAAAACCTTAAGAAATAAGTATACATGTCTGTAACGGCACAGTCTGTTTAGCAGGAGAAATTCAGTGGGAGACAGAAAGCAAATAATCTACTCTACCTGGGGGTTGGAAGGTGGGAACCCAGGCTGGGATGCTGAGGATTTACCAGGTATGGAAGGGCCTTCTGGGAGTGGCATGCCCAGCTTTGTTTTAGCTGTATGCTGTCAAATGCAGGGTCTTACAGCACCAAGCATCTCACCCCAGCTCTCCAGTCTGTGGCTTTAGCGACCTGAATGTCTCGGGGCTCAGTCCTGCACTTCGGTGATCTCACAGCCTTAATTGAACCACGGAGACAACATTCCCCAGTCCTTTGTTTGTGTATTTTGTTTTTAGACCAGGTCCCGTTGGATGTTGCTGAAACTGAAACTGTGTATGTCTGCATACATACGCTCTCCAGGAGGCTGACAGGCGTGCACCACAGTGCCCGTCGTTTAAATGCATTTAAATTATTCATTCATTCATTCACTTACTTACTTATTTTTGGTGTTTTTGCTTGGTGTGTCATTTTTATATTTTCATTTTCTTTTCTTTTTTTTTCTCTTGTACTGGGGATGGACCCACCCCCGGGTGTGGGCCCTAGATCACTGAGTTGAGTAGCATCCCCACCCACCACTTTCCATTCTCCACCCAACACTCTTCCTTGCATAGGCCAAGCAAGCCTGAAGCTTTTTGTTTTGTTTTTAAGGAGTTATTATTGTACATTCCTAAATGCATATAAAGCAATAATATGATATGCATATGTTCCCTTGGAAACCCAGGCACACCGAATGGGTTCAGTAGACTTCCCCCACTCCTGCGACTTGGCTGGCTTTCTGCAGGGCTCCTGTCTACGCAGTGATAAACAGCTTTTCCTAGAGCAGCTCACAGACTTGCCAGTGTTCTGGCTTAGGTAGACTATGTAATGATGTAACATGTTTGGCAAGAGAGGCCATTACACAAAATATATCAAAGCGATCTGCATACTAAATTCCCTTTGGAAAGGTGTTACTGATCAAAAGCTACAGCTCAGAAATTTGGATTAAATCACGGGTCCTTTTTTCTCTCCTCCCCATTCAATTCTTCCCCCAAGTAGATTCATATGAAAAAGTATGCAGAATTCCTTAAAGCTTCATTTTTCTTTCTTCGTAATCTCCCTGAAAGAAAAAAAATGTTGCTTCGTTTAAGTGGGATCTTTTATTCTTGGTTCAAATGTATACAAAAACTACCCGTTTGCTGGTCTGCAACCTCAGCTTCCTTGTGTTAACTACATCTGTTTTCTCAATTGTCTATCATCAGAAGGAACTAGGGAGAGGATGGATGCATGTGTGCGAGTGTGTGCGAGCACACGCACAGTTGCATGCACGTTATGCACCCAGCCAGTTACTGGTTGCACTAAAATTTCATAGAATTTCAGTTTAGTTTCATGAAGTCTAAGACAGGGACATGACATTGAAAAGAAATTCAAAATAGGTGAAGGGCAGCATAGATCAATTTTCTCTTAAAGACATATCAAGGGGGACTAGTCTTCGGGTTTTTAAGCCATCGTTTATGTTCTTGATAATGTATTCCTCTGAAGAGTATCACAGGACTTGTGTGTGTGTTCACAGCAGGCGAGGAAAGGGAATGAAGCGCTGGGATCCAGGTGCACCTAACACCAGTGGGCTCTTTGCCTGCAGCCTGAACCCTTGCCAATAAAGTGGGAACTCCCAGAGCTAAAAGGGGTCTCCCTACAGAGCCAACGCCTGGGGGCTGAGCTGGGCTGGAGCTGAGAGCAAGGAGGCTTTTCAGTCCGCTTTATGAGCTGTTTTGCTGAAAGATTGTGGCTGTGTCCTTTGTTATGCTAATTAGGCACCCTCTGAGCTGGGCTGCCTTTGATTTCTACTTAACCCTTTCTGCGCCCTCAGCCAGGATCCTGCCTGGCAAATAGTTGGAAGATGGTGGGTATGTTGTGTTGTTTATTGCTCAGGACTATGCCAAGTGCTTTGGTAACAGGGTGAGTTAATAAAAGATTCATCCTACCAAAGGCAGTCTGTCTTGTGGATATTCATTTTTGGCCTTTTTTAAAACTAATATGAAAATGATTGATTTCTACCTTTTAAGTCCCAAAGCCATTGTTAGTTATATGGTTGCTTTTGCAGACACACAAAATGAGAAATGACAGGTTGGAAAATTTAGATAGCCTCTCCTTGGTTGCCTGGATTTCCTCAAAGGCCAGAAGCAAGCAGATCATGCCTTAAGATTTTAGAGAGACTGTAATCAACCAGAAAAAGGAATTTAATGGTCTGAAAGAGCAATTTAGCAATGCAAAATCCTACTTTTAGTTTATCAATACTACACATTTTTCCCTAAATTCAAAGCGTTACATTTAAACAGTTGCCATAATTAACAGTACTAGTGATGAGTTTAAAATTTTTGGTTTTGAAAAATGACCAGTACGATCCTTTGTAAATAGTGAAAAGAGATTTCCATTAAATCCTTAAAAACAGCATCACAGGGTTTTAGGACAACCCTGGTGAAGAGAAGTACAGTATGAGCCACAGATGTTATTTTTTTTTTTAAGAGAAAGGGACAGAGAGAGAGGAAGAGAGAAGCAACTTTTATTTAGTTTTTCATGTGGCCTTCATTGCTCCAAGACTTGGTTGTGTATGTGGTGCTGGGATTTGAACCCGAGCAGTTACAAATGCTGGGCAAGCCCAGTAACCACCAAGCCACCGCTCCCCAGATGTTATTTTTAAATGATCTGGTAGCCACATTTAAAAGTTTAAAAAAAAAAAAGGTGGAATTAGTTTTAATAAGATATTTAATTTAAATCAACATATCAGAGTATTCTTTCAGCAGGTAAGCAATGGAGACGTTCAGGGGTATCTTGCATTCTTTTGTTCGTGTTCAGTTAGAACCCAGAGTGCACTTCACTCCGCCCTTGCTTAGCACATCCTGGTTTGGATTTGCTACTTTTCAAGTGTTTAATAGCTGTGCGTAGCCGGTGGCAACTGCTGGACGGAGCCGTTTAGAGTAATGGAGCAATTGGCCACTTGCTTAATACACCTGTCAGGACAAAAGCCATGTTTAGTATTATGGATTAAATATTATGAGCTGTATGACCTTGACCAAGTCTCGTTCCCTGAGACTTAGCTTTCTCGTAGTTTGAACTACACGATGCATTAATTATTCCCTCATCCACACCAGCTCTGAATTAATGATCTGAAAACTTCACTGTCTCCCTCTCCAACTCAGCTTCGGCCTTTCTTCTTTCCCATCTTCTTCTTTCTCCCACTCCATCCCTGTCTCACCCACAAATCCTATCATCAGAGGCCCTGGAGCTCTCAGCGCCTGTGCCCTGGGCCTGGTGTGTGCCTTCACTTCGTTTCTTCCCCCAAAATGAGCCCACTCTTCTGCACACTTCTTTCCATTTGGAGAGAGAAAAAAGGTTATTTCTTTATTCATTGTAAATTTCCTTGCCTGAGAGTGAGGTAGAACTTTTTCACATATGTAGATAGATGATTTAGATTTTTCTGTTTGGTTTTAAATTGCTTTTTGAGCATGTTTTGTTTTCAATTATGTTTCTACGGGAGCGTCGGTTTTCTTTCTGTTTTGTGAAACCTCCTTCCATACGTAGTTAATATACAAAACTTATGTAAGTAATATATAATGTATGGCATGTGTTGCATCTTGTTGTATAATTTACAAGTCATCACTGCTGTAAATATTCTTCCTGTACATTTCAGACTTCGTTTATGGCATGATATATAGCACTCCTCCCTTATCCTAAGGGGATACATCCCAAGATCCCCAGTGGATGTTGAAAGCCAAAAAATAGTACCAAACCCTATATATGTATTTTTCCTGTGCATGACTATGATAAAGCTTAGTTTATAAGTTAGGCACAATAAGAGATTAACAACAGTGACTGATAGCAAAATAAAACAATTATAGCAACATAGCATAATAAAAGCTTCGTGAATGTGGCCTCACGCTCTCTCTCAGAATATCTCATTCTGTTGTACTAACAGGTGGGTAGCACGTTCAGGGGACCCTGGCCAAAGAGATGTTCTCTCCTCGGTGGGCTGGAGCTGGGTGGGATCATGCTACTCAGAGCACACAATTGAAAACTTGTAAGTTGTTTTTTCTGAAATTTTCCATTTAACATTTTCAGATCACAGTTGACCAAGGGTAAAAGAAACTGCAAAAAGTGAACCTAGAGATAAGGGGGGACCCAAGTCATTAGTTTTTTAAAATAATATTTTAAAACTTTCCATTTTATGGCACCAAGGAAGACTGCCCCAGACTTCCCAGGATGACTGCTGGGAACCAGTGGGAAAGGGTCAGGAGGTGGAAGGGAACGGAGGAGATTATGTCCAGTTTCTAGGTGAGCTTTAAATTAGGAGTTCTATACAGACGTCTCACATGGGCCCACTTGGTCTCATCAGTAAAACCTCATGGAATATTTTCCAGGCAACGTCCCGCTGTAGGACTTCAGTTAGCGCTAAGCATGGAGCCGGTTCCTGTGCTCCTGAACACTGCAGACCTTGCCGGGATCTGGATAAGGAGGGCCAGCTCGTTCACAGAGAGGGGTACATTTCATGTTGTGTTCCTACCGTAATCAAAAACATCCACGAAAGCCATATAGGAAATGCCTTAGAATGTTCTAGAATATCCAGAAGGTACAGGCAGGTGGTTAAAACTTGGCAATTTTGGAGTTCGAGGTGCAGTCGGCACTAGGTGTAGGTCTTCAGTGCTAGAAAGGAACGGTCATTGCTTGTCACTTAGCTGTGAGCGTTGTTATTCGCTCTCCATCAGAAGATGAAAGCAGCTGTTATTAAGATGAGGGTTTGCCTCCCGCCAGGCAGACTCCCAGAGCAGGTACTGGGCTAGAAGAAAGCCAGCCACCGCGGCGGGTCACAGCGTCACACTCCCAGCCAGCTGAACTGCCTTCAGTCTGTCCCTGTGTCTGGCTCCACTGCTGTGGAAGGAAGGACTTTTGAAAAGCCAGAGTGTTCTGCAGTTGTCATATTGGGTTTTTGTCGTTGTTGTTGTTGTTTTGTTTTTCATATATAGGTTATTTCTGAAATAGGAGCACTAAGATATAACCAGTGAGCTTCTGTTAAATACTTACAAGTATGGGACATTCTGGACTGGAGCGGTGGCTCAGCGGTTTCAGCGCTTGCCTGGCATGTGTGAGTGCGGGAGTTCAAACCCCAGCACCACGTACACAAGAAAGTCTTGGAGCAACAAAAGCCACATGAAAAACTAAATAAAATTAATTCTCTCTCTCCGACTGTCCCTCTCTCTCTTAAAAAAAAAAAAAAAGCATGATTATTGTGTTTCAAAGGAACAGTCTTTCCTTTTGGAATATATTTAATCCTATTAGTAAGTGTAGCTAAAAAAATGTTTGTATTTTCACACTGAGGGCATTTCTTGTTTGTTTGCTTGTTTAATTTTACAGTGCTGGGAATAGAACCCAGGGCCTTGTGCATCTAGGCAAGTGCTCCTCTACTAAGCTACATCCCCAACCCAGAGAATAATTTATTTATTTTTAATCAAATAGAGTGCTGGAGTGGTGCCTCAGTGGTTATGGCACTTTGCCTGGCATGCGTGACTACATGGGTTCAAACCCCAGCACCACGTACACAACCAAGTGTCTGAGCCATGGAAGCCACATGAAAAACTCAATAAAATTGATTCTGTCTGTTTCTCTTTCTCTCTCTCTCACTGTCCCTCTCTCGTTAAACAAAATCAAATAGAATGCATTTTTTGTCATTATTTAAGAGTTGGACCCAAGTCCAGCCGCTTTGAATGTGAGTGGCCAGCATGGTCAACATGCTCAAGGGGACAAGGCAGTGGCGGCTGGCTTTGGAACCTGATGGACCTAAGGGAGCCCCTCCTGCTTCCTGTGCTGCCATTGTTTCTGACACACGATCTGTACCACGGCCCTGTTTCATTACAAACGTGGCGTGGTGGACTAAGGATGATGTTAGGATTTAATGGCATTGCTATCACTGCTGTTGACTGGTTTTAGCATAAGTGAGCCTGGTTCTTCAATCCCAGCATCTGCAGGGCCAGAAAGCAGAAGTGCATATGCAGTCAGGAAAATTACTGGGTGCCCTGGAGACCCGGCCTCGCATGCTCTGCGGTTGTGAGTGATGAATCACAATGGAAAGGTTATCATTTTCATTAGCTGGGAAAGAACAAGACCAGACTTTCTCCAAGTGTAACTACAGCGGTTCACTGGCAGCATCACACTGAGTAATTAGTCTAAAGGTGTGTGTGAGGGCAGGCTTTTGCACAGACACTAGAAATATTATTTCAGAGTTGAAGGTCACAGTCTTGTGCTTAACATGTCCCAGGCAGCTTAGAAAAAATAATAATAAAACTAATTTGACTGTAGCTAAAGAAAGACATTTGACATTTCCCAGAGTCATGCATTCAGAAACCAGTCAGATAGAAAAATTGTGTTTTATTATCTATAATTAAAAAAAAAAACTTAGCTGCAGGAATAACATGACAGAATATTTTATATGATAAACAGAGATAAAATTCTGATTTATTAGGACCATGATGCACATGATTATAAGAACTTCTGATATATGGGTTGCCTTAAAGAATGGACAGAAAAAGTCATTGTTAGAGACTTTTCAGGGGAAGCAAAATGATTCCTTTACTACCTTATAACTATTATCAAGGAGTAAGTGTTTACCTTACATGATCCTCAAATGTATTATTTACATTTTATATATATGACTGACCTTTGTGATTTTTTTTGTTACCATAGTCAAGCTGAAATACTGAAATTTTTCTAACTCAATATTTAAAAATAGATACTGAATTGACATTATATTCTGAAGCCACATCTCAGGATTTCCAAGTATAAAGCAAAGATGAGGAGAGAGAAAAAAGTAAACTTTCTACACAGTTTATCTTTAAAACCATATGTAAGCTTAAGAGAAAGCTTTTGCTCTTTCTAGAATGAAGAGTACTTACACAAGTAACATTTCCTACTGAGTTAACGGCATCAGCCCAAATACCCTAAGGTCTCTGTTTAATCTGGGTAGCCTCTGCCTTTCTTCAGTGTCCCTCTGTAGTAAGTTCTTACACAGCCATGTGGGGTTTTGTTTGTTCCAGGATAAAGGAGGAAATGGAGGGGCCTTGAATGAACATCTATTCAGCAGCCAAATGCCTCTGGAAACCGCTGCTTTTTTTAATGCAAGTGTGTTGTGCCTATTCTTTGACCAGATGGTTAGGACTGATGTCTCTTGCAACTTCAGGCACTTGGGAAATTTGGGGCAGAGATGTGACACAAATGACACAGCTAGCTGATCATGTCTCATACTGAAAAACCCACCCAGAAATCGGATTTTAAAAACATTGCTCTTTTTTTGTCCCAGCAGTTTCTGAACGTAGGGAAAAGTCATGTGCTGTGGGTTTAGATCTGTGATGTGAAGTCTAAGTCGCCTACAGCCAGCAAGTAAGTGGGAGGCCCAGGGCGGAGGCGTGTTCCAAAGACTTCCTTTCCTCCTCCCTGCCACCGAGCAGATCTCTCTTTCTCAAGCAGATCACCCTGTCTTGTTGGATCTTAGTTCCTTCTCTGAAACAGATTGCCAAGTCCTCTCCACGCCCTCACGCTGCTGGCCCTGCAGGGGAGAACTGTCTTTGCCCCTTGACTCATGGTTTAGAGAAAAGTGCAATTGCTGCTCTCTTATCTTCTCCTCAAAGCCTAGGCAGTGTGAGCCCAAAGCATTGTTCCTTGTTTTCCCACTCTTTTATTGGTACGTTGTAGTGGTGCATGTTGATGTGCTTCGTTGCTGCGTGTTCATACATGCACACGATATAACGGTATAATTTGGCCAGCTCGTTCCTGAACAGCCAAGACCATGCCTCCCAGTAGGTACAGGAGCTCCCAGTCACAAGGGGCCTTGTGGGGATTTTTTTCTGCACTCTGTCTCTCTTCAGTGTTCTGATCTGTGAAATGGAGGGATGGTTTTACAATACGACTTATAATTCTTTTTTTTTTTTAATTTTTTAATAAGATGGCTTTTTCAAGTAAAGTTAAACTGGACTAAATGAAGTGCTGTTCCTTCTAGGAAAAGTTACTTTCTCCACCAACATTCAGTGAATAATTACAAGGTATGCCTAGCTTGATAAAGGGGGACCCAAGCCCAGGGACACTTTGAAAAGTCCATAGAACTGAAGGAAAGAAGGGGATGAGCCTTGCAGGTGAGAACCATTCCTTGCTTCAGAGAATTAGATCCAGTTGATTTCCTGAGGCATGTACTGGAGGTCAAAGCTTTGTAATGGGAAACTGAGATCCCCACGAATGCTGTAGGGGGTTATGCCCCCAGCAGAGCTCTTCAGCTCTAACATTATGAAAATTAAACAAGCATTTTGTGCAATCAACTATGAATGTTGTATACTTAATAAAGCCAACGAGAAGGAAAAGAGGCCTGTTTCCTAGGGTTGTAAAAAGGGCTCCACTGACATTTTGACGCCTCTTTAAGGAAACTTCCTGTCACCTCATACCCTTTTGAGAGACTTTGTAAGTGTTCCTCCTTGGGTGTTAAACCTCAAATTGTTAGTGAAAGTGCAGCAAGAAAATGGTGTCATCTGCAGAGGGCTGAGCTTACCTCACCGGGAGAAGAGACCTTCTTACTTGGATTCCATGTTAGTCCCTAGTCTCCTGGTCTTAGGCTCAGATGCCACATAGACCCAAGCCTACAGGTCTGCCGTGCCTGGGGACTTAGGCTCAGATGCCACGTAGACCCTAGCCTACAGGTCTGCCATGCCTGGGGACTTAGGCTCAGATTGGAAGTCTTACATCATCCTGCTCTTCAGTTCTGCACTTCTCCTCTCCACCACCACACTGCACAACCTCTCTTTGCTGAGGTGAGGGAAGTGGAGGCCCACAGCACAGGTGTGTCTCCTTCATCCTAAAACAACCCACTGGACCCAGGACCTCCTCCCTACCATCCAATGCAAACTCATGGCACTGGATGTTTTTAAAGACCCTCTTCAGTATCCTCTCTCTGGGGCCACAAGCTCCTGCTTCTGATGGCTCCTTTCCCCCAACCTTGAACATCACTGTTGTCTCCCAAGTACCCTCTCGCACATTCTGTGGACTGGGATTCCGGAAGCAGCTTCATCATTTCTGCTAAACCATCAAATGGTGTTGCCAACCACGAGTTTTATGGAAACCATGACTCTCAGCCTCTTGTGTAGTTGCAGGATTTTGTCTGGCCATTTTCAACGTGATGCATCCTTCATCCTGTGGATGGCTCTGGCTGGGAGGCGCAGTGCCCCATTGGTGGCGAGGTGACCAAGGAAGCCCCTCAGCAGAATGCACTTGAGTGGCAGGGTGCTAGTGAGTCCTGTCCTCCCTCATTCTCTGTGAAAGGAGCTCTTTCCCTTCTGGCTCTCATCTCTGCCGTCAACATGTTGGGTGGCTGGTGGGGAGATCTAGTGGCCTCAGGAGAGCAGGCTTGGCCCTTGGCTACAGGCACACTGACCTCTCTGGGGACGGGGACTTCCTTAGGGTGATGGAGGCACTCCCAGGACCTTGTTGTTTGAGGGTCTTTCTCCACCCTAGCTTAGCCTGTGGGCCTGGGGAGATGATAGATGGAAAGAGAAACCTGAGGCGTCCACACCCTCGCCTGAGGTCCCGTCCCTGTCACCAGGTGAAGGTGCCTCTTCCAGGGCTTTATCTGAACTTCCGCCTTCTGTCATTTTCATTGCTCTTAAGACTTTTTGCGATACCCAGTTCTCTTCAAGTCCTATCTGGTATTCGCTCCGTCACAACCTCACTTGTGAAACACGTTGAGTGTAGCTTTTTATTATTGTTTTTGGTTTGTACTGTGTTTTTAAGGGAGCAGGATGGGTTCTTGGTCAAAGTCCTCACCCCCTGGGGAGCCTGAAGGCCTCTGCAGTGAGACCAGGTCTGAGGCTGAAAGGAGACTGCCCCCTTCAGTCGCTGGAGCCCATTGGCAGAGTCAGATGCTCACCTGCACCCCGCTCTCCGCCGGGTGGAGAGCCCAGGCCTCTGCGGCGTAAACCGCAGCCTATCTCCACGTGTGTATTCTGCTGTCAGCCTTCTCTCCAGATGAAGTGGAACAGCCCAGAAATGTGGCTGCAGCTGTCCATGATGGCTCTCAGGGCTCCAAACCTTCACCCTGTGTCAATTTCCTGAAAGCTCCACGTGGGATGAGGTATGATCGCAGATTTCCTCATCCTGAAGCACAAGCAGCCTGCGCTGGGAAATGCATGCCAGCGTTCCAGGCTTGCTTTCAGAACATCCTTCCTCAAATCCCCCTACTCTCCAGTCTTTCTGATGTGCAGAGCCATGGAAGCTCTGGAACTTTCTTTTGGGGATTCTCATTTTTTTTTAACGTTACAGGAACTTCCACGGCTTAAAGTCTTGATAAGTGTCCTCTCAGAGACCTTCCGCCCTTTGCCAGGAGGACTCCTTCCTGGATGGCGGGGCAAGCTGCATGGCACAGCGTTTAGCTCCTGGCACTGAAAGGTGCAGAGGGGAGGGGAGTTTGTAATTGTTAGGTGGTCTCTTCAGTGCAGCTGTGTTTATGTTTCCAAAATGAGAACTGCCTGTACATGGTGACAAGTCCCTGCGAATGAGAACAGGAATTTGTGCTTCAGTCTGGGGACTGTGTTTATCAAGTGGCAAAGCAAAATTAAACCCAGGCAGCATCATTCAAAACAGCTCTTCTGGTAGACCAGGCATTTTGACTACCTTGTTTAAAAAAAAAATAAAAGAAGCGGTTGACACTTTAAATGATACACACCATGCTGGAATACACTTGGCAAAGGTAGAAATTTCTTTTTGGATAGCTGCATTGCTTCTACCATTGTTTCAGCTGATTTGACTTCTTGGTTATTAAAAATGTGTGCTTTGATTGTAAATGTAGATCTAACGGTCCCATAAATTTTCTTTCTCTTAAAAAAAAACAAGGTCAGGGCCGCGGCACAGACAGTTGCCTGTGGCAGAGAAAAATGTGTATAATATGTAAACAGCTGTGCAAACTGGTGATTTCAGAATTGCGCGCCACATGGAATGTTCAAGTAGAAGCAGGGCTTGAAAGACTGGCTTTGGAGGCACTTTCTTCGGCACTCCGTCCCTCATAACTCAAATTAATGTTTGTCACTGTTTTTTCATATTGCCAAAATAGTTCCGTGAATTTGGATCCGAAGCAGCTGTTCTGGCTTGCTTTGTAACTTTGTTTCAGGAGGCAAAATGATAGAAGATTTTGGTATGTCTCGGAAGCTTTAATTATGTGGAAGGAAGAAATACAATCAAGTTCTTTTCTATAGCTATATAACAAAATAAGAGTTCATACTGTGCTAATTTGATGTTGCCACGTAGTGTTTTTCAAGAAGTTTGAATCTGTGATGGGGCAGTCGCTGTTGAGTAACTGCCCCTCTACAGCCTAAAAGCGGGTGGACTTCACTGGGACCAGAACTGCTGGGCTAGCGTTTATTCCTGGATTCTCAAGGTGTTGTCTTCATCTTTCCATTTTTTCGCTCCCCTTCTTTCCACAGATTGGTGAAAGGCAGCAAGTGCTAGTAACAGAAGAATCTTTTGATTCCAAGTTTTATGTTGCACACAATCGATTCTATGAGCAGGTAAGAGGCACGGCTGTGTTTTTGAGTTTTCTCCCAAAGGAAAGGATTCTGAAAGTTTACCTGAAGGGGAGGGGTGGATCTGGTCACAGTGAGGCTATTTTGCAGCAGCGGTCCAGCCAAGCTAAGGTGGGTGCGTCTTGGTGGCTTATTCCCACTTATTGGAAACAGGAATAGGTGTACGTAGAGTGCTGTATTCCATTTTAGTCTTTGACAGGACCAGCCTAGGCTTTGGGGAGCTCGGAACCAAGGAGCTAGCATTTCCCAGATCCCTACAGCCTGGCAAGTGCGGGAGGAGAGTCCTGATGGAGAGGGGAAGGGTATCTGGTGGGCCACAGCGGCGTGAAAGGGCAGGGTCTCCTCTGGCCGCCAGTCATTCGTGCAGCTTCTTTGGTCCATGGGTTGACTCTCATTTGTTTAGCTCTAGTCTTTGTTGTTCCCACTCTACCGTGATAAAAACGCTGGGAGCGAGGAGAGTCTGTTCTCTGCACTGGAAGTGTGAATGAGGACCTGTGTGAGGATGCAGCCAGCTTCCCTGGGGTTCTGGGGCCAACTCCAGAGGCTGCCCTCCTGCCTCCCCATCAGGAGCCTCACTTCTGCAGCTCAGAAGGGACTGAAGAAACAGCGCCTCCCACAGGCCTTACTGGCAAAGGCAGGGAAGGAGATGGGACGCCCTCTCCCAACAGGGAGCCTGGCTGCTCCTCAGGTTTAGGGATTGCGTGGATCATTCTGGATCCTCGTTCCTTTTCTAAAGTCAGATGGGTCCTCCTGCTTTTTTGTTCCTTCCTCGTCAGATGAGAAGTCATTTGTTTCCGTGGGTCATGGAGACTCTTGAGGCCAGCGTGGGCATGTTTGATAAGGGATGGGCAAGGGCAGACGTGCTGCCCGAGGTAGAAGGCAAGTGCACTTTGGCCTCTCACGGGGAACCTGCCACTGGCAGTGGGTGTGCGGCCACCGTGGGGGCTTCCTCCCAAAGGCCAGGACCACTGGACTGCAGGTGAGCTGGGCTTCCCAGCCGAGGAGCTGCGCTGAGTCTCCTTAGGAGTGTCCTGGAGCGCCATCAGAGAGCCACCTTCGGGTGCTCGCCTGCCTTCTGCCTGCCCGGGAGGACTCTGTTTGCCTCTTCCCTGTCCTTTCTCCTGCCATCTGGGGCCCTGCCTCAGCAGGGAACTTTTCTCCCTTCATTTTAAAGGCAGTGGCATGACTCATTAGCCATTGCCTTGCATTTAAAGCTGTCCGACTTTTTCCAGTGATTAAAACCGGAGGAGAAAAACACTGAGCCTTTCATTCAGATCAAGGCGGCAGATCAAGCGGACTTATTTCCCCCAGAATAGTAGCAAATCTCCCGGGGATAGTTTGCTCTAGAGATTTTCTTATTTTATAAAAACCATTTTAAAGGGACTTTCATATCCTGAAACTGGAGTTCTTTTAGTTCATTAGCTTGTCCTGGCACCCTTTTTCTGAGACTTTGATGAGCAGTGTACTCAGTCATGAACTCAGAAAGACCAAGATCCAATTTTGCCTCCCAGAGAAATCGGCCGTGGAACTTCTGGCTCTCATCTGAATTTTCTTCCTCTACAGCTAAACCTGAGACGTCATAGGAATTATTTTTCTAAATAAGATGAAGTTCAGAGGTAAAGATTATATCTAAATATCAAGTTCTGCTGGATTACAGTTGCCCTATTTATTTTGGATCCTAACTTGCAAGGCCAGGAAGTTGCTCTGGTACTGAAATAGAAGTGTGAGGGAGATGTAAGGCCTACAAACCCCTTTAGTCCCCAAGGAGGCGAGACCTTTGCTCGATGGTGGATAGAGACCAGCTGACAGCCTCCTGTGAAGCAGCCCAAGTCCCCTTCAGCACAGCGCTTCTACATGGGGCTCAGCTCTAGGACCATAAGCACAAGCTCTTCCTCCCAGAGCGGAAGAAGAGAATGGCGCCCATTAGCTGGGGACATCAGCAGTGCGCACCAACAGGATGTGTTGCCGAGAAGCGTCTGCTTTTCATCGACCTTCCTCCTCCTCTGAAACACATGTGCGTGTACGCACACACATTCGTGTACACACGCGCAGCCCTTCATCTGAAGTGTTACCGCAAGCTGTCGCTCTGACAGCTGACTTGTGAGGTCTCGAGGTACAAGGTTTATCATGATCGTCTCAGTTTCTTCATTGTCTAGGACAGCCCTGAGCAGAATAGCAAAGGCCTGTCCAGAAATGGCCTGAGGATAACTGGCCCCGCAGTGGGACAGCTCTGCCTGCAGCCCCAACTCCTCCCACAAAGGCTCCCCAGCCTGCAGGACGGCGAGCATCTGGAGAAGATGGGGCCCACTTTGGATGGGATCCCAGCATAGAAAAAGAACATTAGGGGCCAGCCGAGAAAATCTGAATCAATTAAGCCCTAATCTAGTGTTAATATACCAGTTTTGATTCATTCATTTTGACAAATGTACCATATTAATATAAGAAATTAATCTGGGAAACTGGCATGGGGCATACAAGAACTCTCTGTACTGTCTTTGTCATGATTCTATAGATCTAAAGCTGTTCTAAATGTTTAAGTTTTCTGAACACATTTTTTTAAGGTTTTAGTGCCAAAGAACCCTTCATTCATGGGGAAGATGGTCGAAGTGGATATTTATGAATCAGGAAAGCATTTCATGAAAGGACAGCCAGTGTCAGATGCCAAGGTCTACACGCCCTCCATCAGCAAACCACTAGCAAAAGGAGAAGTGTCGGGCTTGACACAGGTGAGTTGGGGCGCTTTCCCCCGTGACGGCTAGGAAGCGGCCCTGGGACTGTGCACCAGGCCCCTTACCATCCGCAGTTCCCTTTCATACGAATGAGGCGTCCGTCCTTTCGGACAGACTGAAACCTGAATTAGGAAGATGGGCTTTGGCTGACACCTGTAGCTGTGCTTCTCTCTGTAAAGGAAATGCACCGATTCTGCTCCCAGAAGCACAGGTGACAGCCACATTGTCTGCAGGTAGAAGACTGAACCACTGCAGGTGGTCCGTTCCAGTTGTTTCTGTACCCACAGATCTGAGTTGAAGGGGATGGGGACGGGAGTGTCCTCTTGCCTACGGAGCTGCTGTGACAGCGCGAGACTGCAGTAGAACAGCACTAACCCAGGGCGCAGCGCCTTTCGCTAGGGTGGTAGCAGCGGCCCCCATCAGTCACGGCTGTGAAAATTAAGCATGTTTTTCTTTCTATGAAAAAGTAACCTGACCCTCATTTTGTACCTTGGTAAATGTGGCTGTTTGCCAAGTTCTCGCTTACACTGCACTGAGCTACAGTTGTGAAAGCTGCTGGAGTGTGAAATGGAAATGTGTATCGCGTTTCTAAGCACCATTTGATCTCCTTTCTCCAACACGATTGCTAAGTGCTCCAAAAAAAGTACCTAGCAATGACTTCACACACAGGAAGAAGATACCTGATGTTTATCTGGCCAGGTAATTCCAAAACTGTTTCAGCCTCTGCATAGCTTTTCCCTCCAGTGAATGGCAAGGGCATGTTAGTGACAATGGAGGAAGAGTAGCTTCACTTTGGGAGTAGATGAGGAGGGTAGGACGGGCTGTGTTCTCACTGCTGCGGTGCAGGTGTCCTGCGTCCAGCAGGAGTGGCAGGTGCAGGAGAAGGAGCCATCTGCCTGGCTGTCTGACCCGCCGTCATGGAGACCCTGATAGGGTCTTGATGAAGACTTGCTGAACACAATCGTTCTGTTGCTCGTTCCATAAAAAGGTCCTCTGTACAAATTAGGGTGGATGGCCTGCTAGGGACAGTAACCTAGCACTTAAGTTGTATTGCTAGAAATCTGGCTTTCATATGTTAGTTAATCCTTTTGAAATTTTTCAAGGTGGTTGGCTAATGTTTTAATGTCTCATTTTCCTACATCGTATACTTTACAAGGTTGATTTCAAATTGCCACCATAAAAGGACTTAAAACAAATGGCAGGTTATTATTTCAAAGATGCTGTCTGGTTTAATTCTGTCTATGTTCCCTTCAAAAGGGTGGTGTTCTCAGACATCACTGCTGCTAATCCCAGACAGGGCAAAATCACACCCTCTCAGCCCTCCTTATCCCTTCTACATTCCCACGCTGCCCTACCACCAGCCCTTCTCTGCGCATGGCCCCCAGGTCCTAGGTGAAAAGGAAAGACGGTCAGGAGGCTGCAGGTCCACCTGGCCTGCTAGAAGTAGACTCTCATCTCTTTTGTGGAGCAACAGCCAGGGATAGGAACATCAGGGGGATGTGCAGTAAGGGAAATACCAGGCGAGACTTTATCACCACTCTGGCTTCCTACAGATAAATGAGCATTGTTTTCAGTTTTGAAAGACATGCCCAACTTTCTGGGTCAAAAGGCCCTCTTAGTGAATTGGTCCTGGAACTACGTGTGTTTTTGCTGATAAGAGAACCAAAACAAATTAATGGTGAAGAGAGCACCTTCTCTTTCCGTGGATTTCAGGTGGACATGAGAGGCTGTCATTATGTCCCAGGCATTCGGAGCTCTTTGAAGTCAATAAAGGTGCAGAATCTCTTGAGTGGGGACATCAGCTTAGCTCAGTGCCCGTGCAGTGCAGCCTTAGAGTCACGGACCCGGGGTTGCCCCAGGTGCAGAGCTCCTGGGGGCTTCCATTTCCTCTGTTACGTGGGTGCAGCTGCGTGTCTGGGTGTTGACATAGGAGTGTGTCTGTTCACAGTGCATGTGAGCCACCCAGGGCTGTCCCTGCACTCAGCATGTGGGGGTCTTTCCCTTCTCTCCAGATCTGTTGGTCCCTAAAAATAGCAGACTCCAAAGACCCCCTCCATGCTGGCATTTTCTATTTTTGCTAATTATCTGAGAGTGGTCATGCAGGATGTGATGTATTTGGCAGGGACGGGTGTTTCTTTGCTAGGATGGTGTGCTCAGTGCCAGAGAACCAGCCTCACCAGAATGCCTACTGGGGATTGAACCCAGGGGTGCTCTACCACTGAGCCACACCCCAGTCCTTTCTAATTTTACCTAGAAATAGGTCTTGCTCATTTGCTCAGGCTGCCCTTGAACCTGCCATCTTCCTGACTCAGCCTCCCAAGCAGCTGAGGATAAAGTGTGTGCCACTGCGCCTGGCTCCCAGGAGTCGTCATAGATGCTCTTCTGTTGCTCTCCATGTGTGGCCCCAGTCTCACACATCAGCATCATCTAGGGCCTTGTGAACTCCAGGCGCACAGACCCCAGCCTGGGCCTCCGAGTCGGCAGCTCTGGGAGCAGAGCGCAGAGATCAGTCTTTAACAAGTGCTCCAGTGACACTGATTCACTGAAGTCTGAGACCCTCTTTTCTAGAATGATTCTGAAGGCAGGGAGGAGCGTTCTATATCCACGAGAGCAGTGGGCACATTCTAATGCGGAGCACCAAGCTTTCCCAGGAACAATTTCAGAAACGGAAGCTGGACATGTGGTTGGAGGGAGATTCCTCAGGTTATGAAAACCATGTGGGGACAGGCCGGAGGGAAAGGAGGAAAACGTGGTTTTGGGATGTGGAGAACACTGCCCGAGGTTTTTGCCGGGCCCTTGCATTCAACCTGATTTGGGGGGCACCTGCTTGTTGTGACGATCCTTCTGTTCACTGCGCTTTCCGTGGGAATTGCCATGCTGTCCCCTCCTTCCGCCTTAGGAGAACCTGTGGGTAGACAGGCCTCGTGGCACCTCTGCTAGGCCGTGGCTGTTAGACAGAATGGAGACTTACTTGTGAGCCATCACCAAGAATTGGAAACAACTAGTATTTTTCAACTCAGTAATAAAAATCTGTTTATGGAAGTTTTAAAGAAAATACAAAACTAGGAGAATGTAATGATCCCACAAGCCTGATAGCTGACCTTTGACCCTCATCACCTTATAGCCAATCTCTGATCACCTGTATTCCTGTCCACCACTGTACTACCTGATTATCTTTAGGAAATCCCACTTTTCATTTTATTATTTCTAGACACATATAAATATCTCTGAAAGATCCTTTTAAATATATACATTATCAGATCTCAAAATAATCATCCTTCTTTGCCACTGGTGAAATACCCTTGCCTGCTGCTGGAATCCAAAGCCAGGGCTTATGGGGTGCTTCTTAGGGGTCAAAAGGAATCTGAGCACTAACTGATTCAGTACGTAACTTGGCCAGAATCACAAATGTAGAAAGTGAGAAAGGCAAGCCAGGAGTTAAATCCAGGGCTCCCCAACTTCCAAGCCAATTTTGTTTTGTCTTTTAATTCAGTTAAAATATAACATGTGCCATTGTAGCCATTTTTAAGTATTAAGTACGCCATAATGTGGAACTAGCCTCCATAAACCCATCTCATCTTGTAAAACTGAAACTCTGGCTTTGGTAAACAGCAACTCCCGTTCGCCCCTTCTGCCAGCCCCTGGGGAGGTCTACCCTGCTTTCCACCTCTGAATCTGACACTTCGGGTACCTGGTTTCAGCGGTCTCCTTGAGTCAGTGGGCTCATGCGTGGGTTCTGTATTTGCGTAACGCGCTCAGGTTCCGTCCACATTGCAGCAGGGAGGCCGAGTGGCAGTGTGTGCAAGTCATTCATTCATTCGTCCATCAGTGACTTTTGTTGCTTCCGCTTTGGGCTTTTGTGACCAGTGCTTGTCGCGAACATGGTGCACACGTCTCTTGGACTCCTGCCTTCCATGCTTTGGGGCATTTCCCAAAGGCCGGGCTGCCGATCATGGGGTAATGGTTTCGAGTGGCTTGAGGAGCCCCCTGTTTTCCACGGCAGGGTGCTGTCCATTTCCACCAGCCGGGCACAGGCTCCAGGTTCTCGCCAGGCTCGCTGTCCATGTGTTGTCCTGCTGGGCAGGGTCAGCATGTGTTTGCGAGCCAGGTCCACACTGCCTTTGCTTTTCCAGTTGTGACAGTCTTCCTTGACGACTTCCGGAAGTAGTTCCTTTTTGTATACCAGAGTAAGTTAGTGCTGCTCATGAGAAGGGAGAGAGATGAGGAAATGAAGACCAATGGATGGTGTCGTGCCTGGGAGGGAAGTGTCTGCCCCAGAAGACGCCAGATATGTGCCTCGTGGCTGTGGGTCCCAGGGAGGGCTTACTAGTTTTGCTGCTGCCGTTCTTTCTCCTGGTTCAGCCCATCGTATAGCAAATCGCTTGAATCTTAACCATTTTTCAGGTCAGTACTCAAGTCAGCTGTTCTGTGCCTGGTAGAAGATAGGGAAGAAGAATATTTTATTAAATGTATAAACAACTTTATTGCAGATGTTTTCTCTTTTTCAGTTCAATTCTAGCAGTAACAAGTCACTTTAAGGCTAAGGATGGGTGGTTTTGTGAAGAAGCTTGAGGATTTGAAGTCAATTAGGTTTGGGTGCAAATTACAATAAGCCAGGTACAGTGCCTCACCCCTGTCATCTTGGCTACTCAGGAGGCCAAGGCAGGAGCATTGCAAGTTCAAGGACAGCCTCAGCAACTCAGTAAGACACTGTCTCAATTTTTTTTTTTTTTAAAAAGGGCTGGGGATATAGCTCAGTGGTAAAGCACCATGCGTTCAATCTCCTGTACCATGGAAAAAAAAGCAACAAAAATTCCTATGATCTTTACAGATCTCTTTGAATCCCAGTGACTTGATTTATAAAATGGAGATGATAACTGATTCTTGGAGTATTAAATTAGATCTGTGGACAAAGTGCTTGGTGGGCACATCAAATATGTGGTGAAGGAACTCAATAGCTTTAAAAAGCAGCAACTTCCTGGCTTTGGATGTTTCTTTCTTTAATTTTTTTAAAGAACTCTGCTTCTATTGATTTTTCAGCACATAGTACAGTATAGTAATTAAAAACGTGGATTCCAGATTCCGATGGCTAGTTGAGTGGTTGTTCCACCCCTTGCAGAAAACATGGCCTTGGAGAGTCTCTGTCCACCCCAGTTCTCTCCTGCAAACAGGGCTGATAGCAACTGCTTTGTCAGAGAGACAAATGCTATCATCATTACTAGCACCACTCGTAAGTTAAGGCCTCACTTCAGTTCATGAAGGTGGAAGTAGCACATCATTGTATCATCTCAAACATATTGACCAGCCATTGGTTTCTTACAAATGGCAGCTAAACATAAATGAGAAAATGATCTACATCAGTAGCAGTCAGAGAAATGCAGATCACCGCTTCACTGAGATTCCATCCCACTCTTGTCAGAGTGCCAAAAATGAAGAATATGAACAATGACAGATGCTGGAGGCGCTGTGGGAAAAAAGGAACAGTAACACTCTGCTAGTGGGACTGCAAGCTTGTACAGCCGCACTGGAAAGGAGAGTGGAGACTCCTTAAAAAATCTAGGGCTGGAACCAGCTATCCCACCCCTGGGTATTTTCCCAAAAGAGCTAGAATCAGCATATTACAGAGATACAGCTTCATCAGTGTTTCTAGCAGCTCATTTTATTATAACTAAACTATGGAACCAACCCAGATGCCCCTCACTAGACAAGTGGATTCAAAAACTGTGGTACATATATACAATGGAGTTCTACTCTGCTGTCAGAGAGGATGATATCATGGCATTTGCAGCCAAATGAATGGAGATGAAAAATATTATGCTCGGTGAAATATCCCAAACTCAGAGACTCAAGGGCCAAATGTTTTCTCTCATATGTGGAAGCTAGAATACAACCAGAAACAGTATGATAGATGGCCAAGCTAATAATAACCTCAACATGGGTGAATTTTCACATGAGCAGGGGAAACCATAACTATGAAGCTGGGGGGAGAAAGGAAGGGGGCAGGGATGGATTAGGGGGGGTATCAGTGCAGCTGGAGGAAGGGAGTAGGGGGATTATCAATGCAGCTGGGAACCCTTGACTCCCATGAGAAGTCCAGCTAACATGGGGGTAAAGTAGGGGAAACGTGGGATCACGGAGAACTCAAAGCAGGGAGACCATGGATTAGGATCAGCCTTAAGTTGCTTTGTCAATATCCATGTTTCATGAGTGTGTAACACGAGTCCCTCCAATATGTAAGACTATGTTGAATGAATTTTTTAAAAATGGCAGCTAAAACCAGATCCCCCTGCCTGGTTCCTCCACATCATGAAGGAGCAGATCGGCTGAGATTTAGGGCAGCCCTGGGGCAGTGGCTGTTCTTGCTGACAGGTTCTTAGTCTTTATATCCTCTTTGAAGAGAATATTCCAGAATGAGACCTGGCCTCTCTGTGCTGTTTCTCACCTTTCAGGGCTTTGATCCTAACAATGATGCACTTGGGTGGTTAGAAGCTCAGCACCAACACAGCTAGCGGTGCTCGGACAGGAAGCAGAGTTCTGCAGAGTGGCATGTTTGCTTTCTCTCAAAGGGCCAGCAGGACATTAGGGTACAAACTACACTGTATTCTCAGAGCTGTGACCCTTAGAAAACACTGTTAAAATGCTTGCCTCTGCACCTAACATCCGTCTCCAAAACCACCAGCGTGAAAGGGTCTGTTAGTTCAGGGCCAGATTCGAAGCATATGAAAACTGCATTTATGAAGCTAAGAAATGGCTTAATAATTAAGTGAAAACAGTTGAAAGTGGATCTAATTTCAAACAGATCAGCTAACCGTGTTAGAAGCAAATGAGGGTATGTGCCTTCCTATTTGCCTTCCACCCCCACAATAGTGGCTCTAATCTAAAATGTGTCTCCAGTTCCTGTTTATTTTTAGTTTTATTTTCTAAACTTTGTATAAGACTGAATTCTCTATTACCCATGTATTAAATTTATGTCACACTTAAGCGTTGGATATTATGCATTTCTTTTTTTCATATTGGATCAACTTAGTTTCTTTTGCAGATCAGTTAGGACATAGTTAAGTTCCATAATCCGGACCCCTAGCTTTTATTCTGTGCTGAACTGTGTTTTACTGGACATTGTCATTGAATCAGTGTGATGTGATGACACTTCAAACTGTTCAGTATATTTACGATACCTTCCGTGTACCAATTTGAGAAGCGTCCGAAGTATCATCCGAGTGAGCTGATGCTGAACAACCAGCTCTCATTTCCCTTGCATCACTAACTACGCAGTCACTGAAGGGAATTTGCCTGCCCCTGAAGGTGTAGCTGGGGCATAGTGAGGGGAATGGCATGCATCAAGGAACGAGTTCTGCCTTGGTAATAACAGCAGCTCCCTTCACTGAGCCTCTACTGTGTGCTCGGTGCCGAGGCTTTTGTGAGCACCGCCTCCATGTGTTATTCTAGCTCAGGCCCAGGCATGGCCAGTGTTCTCTGCACTCTGGGCTCAGTCACAAAGAGGCACAGGGGGTGGGATTGGGCAGACATTCTCCCCACAGGGTAGGGGACAGAAGGAGCAGTGAACTTGAGACAAAGGGAGCAAGGAAGACCGAGGGCGAGAGCCAAGAGTTCCTCTTATTTCCAGCAAGTAGGTGATGCCTGGGCTCTTAGGCTCCACCTGCACTGAACATAATATTATGTGGGCACCGGACTCAGTAATGGAGGTAGGAATAGTATGGTGGGTGTTAGTTGAACACCCGAGAATCACAACTTAAAGCAGGGAAGATTGATTTGGGCTCACAGTTTCACAGGCTTCGGTCCAGGGTTGGCTTTGGCCGAGGTGAAGCACAATATCATGGCTTCAGGACGTGTGGATGAGGAGTCTGTCTCCTCTTGGCAGCCAGGAAGCAGGCAGAGGGGAAGGGCCAGGAACAAGGTAAACACTCAACAGCACGCCACTGTGACCTGCCCTCTCCAACTGGACCCACCTCCAGGGAGCCCTTCTGCTGCGAACACAGCAGGGTCAGAGCCCTCGTAATCCAGCTGCTTCTGCAAGACCCCACCATGAGCATTACTGCACTGGGGACCAAGCTGTCAACACGTCAGCCTTCAGGGGACATTCCAGATCCAAGTCACAACAGTGGTCTTGGTTTCAGGGAGCCCTAATTGCTCCTGTGGTTAAAGTGACTCTGTCCCCCAGAGGTCTTGTTCATGAGAACACTGTGTGGTGCACTGTGTGGCAGCAGCCTCCTCCTGGGAACCACAGTTGCATGTCAGCAGCTAGTGGACCCTGCGAGGGCATCTAAGCCCCCCCGCCCCGGCTGGCTGGGACAAGGGAGTCTCCAGGAGAATGTCATCTCCTGGGTGATGGCCACCAGGTACCCAGAGCTGCTCTTCAGGTTTTGACTCCTACTTCTCCCTCAGATGTCTTTGCCTTTTAACAGTTGTCAGTGCCGAGAAGGGCCCTGTGTCTCAACTTCCCTGGGACTGTCCTGGCTTGTCCCTTTTGATCTGATATCATTGATGATGGTGTCTTTTTTCACCCCCCACCCCAAATGCACTGACTTAGCTGAAATATTATGTGATCACACCATGAATTCCTAAAGTAGGAATGTGAAGCACTGCTTGCGATAGGAAAGTCTAACAAGTGATCCTCCCCTCAAGGAGATGGAAATCTAATTGGGAAGAAAAAATATGTGCTATGGTCTGAACGTTCGTGTCTCCCCGAAACTCCTGGGTAGAAACGTAATCGCCAGCGTGGTATGTGAGGAGGCAGGGAGCTGGGAGATGGTCAGCTGGGGCGGGCAGAGCCCCATGATGGAGATCAGGATCTGCTCCATGCTTCCACCAGGTGAGGACACAGTGAACAGGTGGTCTAGGAACAGAAAGCAGCTCTCACCAGACACCGAACCTGCCAGCATCCTGAGCTTAGTCTTCCCGGACTCTAGCACTGTGGGAGACGAGTTCCGGCCATTCAGCAGCCACCCAGTTTGTGGCATTTTTGTTACATTAGCTCACATGGACCAAGACAAGGTACCTGTGAGACAAACCAAAAGTGCTGAATTGGATGGCCTTGGTCGTACGGGCTTAGAAAGCCGTCCAGAGGTGTCAGGCAACGTAAGGGCCAGGTTGTTTGCAGAAAACAGGAACAGTTGAGCTAGTTTCATTAGGAAGTGGTTTGCAAATGGATGCTAGTTAGTGCACAATCACTGGAAGAGCTGGGAAGAAGACTGTGTGCCGAGTTTTCCAAAACAAAACCCAGAACCACATAGGAGCTGCTGCTAAGAGGCGCTGCCTCTGGCCTTGCGAGGCAGAGCCCCGGACCCTGTCTTCCTCCTCCACTTCCAGGCAGTCCCACACATCCCGTGCGATCGTGGAACCTGGGTCTGTGTCTGCACCCAGGGGCATGGGAGGCTGGGACATGGTTTTTGGAACCTAAATCACAGGGTGGGGAACTGTTAGTGTGGGGAGGATATTCAGTTTCCAGTAGTTTTTTTCGTGGACGTGGTGGGAACTTGACCTTGACGGTTAGGAGGAATTTATCAGGTAGGTGAAGGAGGAAGTTTTCCTCACTGTGAAAGGAAAGTGAGGCGGGTGAGAAATGGACAGGAATACAGCTGACTTTGTTTGTGCATCTATAAGCAGTCGTGGGCAGTTGGAAGACAGAGGCAAACACCGTGTGGCATGACCTCTGGGTTTTGAAGTCAGCTAAGATTTACACCTGACGCGTTGTCAAGCGCACATATTAACCACGATCAGCGAGGCTGCGCTGTGGTAACAAGCTCACCCGAAATCTCCACAGCAAAGGTACTTTCTGCTTACGCCAAGTGGCTAGCGCTATTTAGGGCTCACTTTGGGGATTGTCTGTGCGACACGCCCAGGGAGAGACCCAGGTCGACTGTGTCTCTTCATAGCAAGAAAAGCGATGGAGAACACGGTATTTCTGTGCACATCCATTGGCCAGAACAGTTCACAGGCCCCCCCGCCCCTTAACTTCAAGAGTCTAGGAGAGACGTTCTGTATAGATAAGGAGGAGAAGATACAGTGAATGCTAGAAGTTTCTACTGTGCACGTAGGCAAGTTTTTGAGCTCAAGATTCACACGGTGAGGTGTGCACATGAGGGAAAGCTCGCGGCAGCAGGGTTGCCCTGTATGGCCAGTTTCCCACCAGCTCCAGGCCCTCGACCCCAGGCCACCTCGTAGTCGTAGTCGTGGATCAGCTCCTATTTTTGATATGCAGGTGGAATGAATAGACTCTCTAGAAGCAGGAAAGATGGTAGTATGTGTTGGGATTTTCTGTTACTAAAGCTTAGCACATTAACATATTCTTTAAGCGTTAAACAGATCAGTCAAGCCGCCCAACCTTCTCTTTGAAGTCATTTGACATCTTGATAAGCAGATTGCAAAATCTCCTTTTTAAGCTGATAACATCTTGTAAAGTTCAGTTCTCTTCATGGGAACTGTAAGGATGAGTACTTTAGAGCAGGGCTCGCTTCTAACCATAAATTTTAGTTTTCTTCCTCCTTTCTAAGGATGAAAGGCGCAGCCTCTTTCTCCTGTCACACTCAGAATATTGAGTTTGCCTTGTGCCAAAAGTAATGATGCTATTGTAGATAGAGCAAGTTTAAAGAAATAATATATTTTCTAACAATCTGCAGTGTTTGAAGCTGGAAGAGTTGGGAGAAGCCATTCTTGTCCTGTTCCTCTGTCTCCTGAATGTAATTTGGTGAACCACTGCAGAACATGAACTGTGAAGCCACTTGTCAGGGATAGTAATCTGGTTGGAAGCAGTGCCTCTCGGAATGTCTGCCTCCCCAGCGGGAGATCGAAGGGACAGTAAGAGCAGAGACCGGTCGCAGACGTAATCACGATTGCCCTGGCGCCCAACGCTTCCATCTTGTAAACAATGTTTTAAGAAGACTAAGGAGAGCTGGGCACTGTGGTGCACACAGGAGGATCATAGGTTCAAGGCCAGCCCGTGCAGCCCGGCAAGACCCTAGCTCAAAGTCAGAAGGGGAGCTGGCAAGGTGTCTCAGCAGTAGAACTTGCCTGGCATGTGCAAGGACCTGGGTTTGAGCCAAGCCCCACATCCACAAGCACTGGAAAAACAGAAACCAGATGAAAAAATAATTGACACGTAGGCTCTCTTTAAAAAAATTCAAAAAAGTGCAAAGGTGCTGAGGCCCTGGGTTCAATTCCTAGCACCCCAAGAGCATTGGGAAGGTAGCCCTTTAGCATGCAAGCTTCTGCAAGTTGGGCTTTATCCCTTACACAGTGTTATCGTCTTCAGGTCATCCTCTCTAGGTGTGCTCGTCATCTGTAAACTGGGAATAATAATACCTATTCAATAGGGTGTTTTTGATTTGTTACTGGGGATTGAACCCAGGGGTGCTTTACCGCTGAGCTACATTCCGAGCCCTTTGTTTTCTTTTCTTTTTTTTTGAAGGAGGAGTAAAAGGAATAGAATTTATTTAGGAAGAAGAGCAGAGACTCCACAAAGTGGAGGGGTACCTGGAAGCAGGACACCCGAGCCCTTTGTTTCTTGAGGGTCTTGTTAGCTTGCTGAGGCTGGCCTCCAACTTGCCATCCTCCTACCTCAGCCTCCCGAGTCGCTGAGATTACAGGCTTGAACCACTGCGCCTGCTGATAGGAATTTTTGACAATGAGGTGAGACAGTGCTGGGAAACAGAACATAGTAAGCGGTCTGTGAATCCCAGGTGGAAGTGGCCGCAGGATGGTGGTTGTGAAGATTTATCTGGGGCCTTTTTCATCCAGGTCGTTTCTTTGCCTCAGTCACATTGTGCCATGAGAAGAGGTCGTGGTCACTGGTCTGTGTAGGCATATTGCCAAGCGTGGTTGCCTAGCATGCTTACTTTCTGCTGGTGTTTGAAGTCCTTCTTTTCCATTGGCAATACGCTGTCTGAGGTTCAGTTCCTCTGAACAGCCATGGAGCGTCCATGGCATGGATGGTGTCATCCACGAGTGTCTATGTTAAGAATCCCGTGGGAAGTGCTCTCCCCTGCCCTGTGCTATACTATCGGAATATCGCAATCCGCCTACCTGGCCTCGAGTATAGATCTGGTAGAGTCCCTCTTCTGCTCAAAGCATCTAGAGTACCGCAGGACCTTGCCGTTCCCTCCTTTGGACACTCAGGTGTCTCTTCCATGTTCACACCAGCATTAGCCACGGTAACCAGTGTCCCGTCCGCCACACAAGTGGGTAAACAGGATGGAGCATGCGGTTCGGTGGGATCTCATCAGTGAAATGTTGCCCCACAATGCCACAGGGTCACACCCTGACAGCAGGCAGTGAAATGAACCAGACCAAAGCAGGACCTGCCGATTCCCCTGTGTGAGGTATCAAGAAGGCGGATGGTCAGCTGGGAGGTGGGCTAGCTGCCCGGCATGGGTGGAGCCAGGCAGTTCTTAACAGCCACACAGTGTGGGATATTGAACAAGCTTTGGGAGTAGAGGGGCTGCACCACTGGGTTTACCTAAAAGTCAACTAACACACTAAATGTAAGTACAACCAAAAATGGTTAAGAGTGGTCGATTTTGTGTTATCTTTTACCACAGTAAAAAGTAGTTATCCTGCATAATTAATATGCACTCAAAAGAGATTAACCATAGGAAAACAACAACAAACCAGGGTTCTCCAGTGTGGTGGCAGTGAAAGACCCCGTGGGGCCAACTAGGCCCCATGCCCTGGCCTTTCTATCCTCAGGCTTCCGGCAGCCACACCGGCCCACTTGCTGCTCCCTGAAGGGGACGTGTGGTGGCATTTCTTCCAGAGGGCCCCCTGTCCTGCTGGCCGTCCATGGGATGGGCCCGTCTCAGATGGCTGCTTGACCCCTCCTTATCAGTGGGTCATCCCCAGAAACCTTTAGGTCGCATCCCACCCCAGGCTGGCACCCCCTGCTTTTGCTGGTTTTCTCCCTGGCACGCTTATCTCACACCTGCCAGATACCTGCGTGTCTGCCTCTGGTTTCTCAAAGGGAAGCCTCGCGCCCAGAGCTTTGCCCTGTCCTCTGCTGCCACCTCAATGCCTGGTGGTGCCTGGCGTGGAGCGCGCTCGGGGACACTGCTGGATGAGTGTGTGTTTCTCCCTGAACATCCACAAGTACCCTGTACCACGAGGACTGCAGGACCCGCAGGTGGCCCCCTGTGGTCACTCACCTGTCACCACTCTCGGTGCCCCAGGCCAGGCAAACGCAAATCCCTGGGGGGGTTCACATGATCGCTCCTGGGGCTACCCACACATTGCCAGGGACAGCTCTTATGATCGTGGTGGGGCTAGGTGACGAGTCTGGAGGCTCAGCTGGCAGTCCCACAAGAGGCCAGCCTGAACACGCGCTCTTGGTGGTCAGCAGGAAACAGACGTGCTCCTGGGCTTATCAGGCTTTGTGTTCAGGCCTTTGATGCATCCGAGTTGATTTTTGTATGAGTTGGGGCCCTGGTTTCGTTCTTCAGCATATGTGCATCCAGTCTTGCCAGCACCACCTACGTCTCGGCAGCTTTGTGAATTGATCTCGGGGGTTGAATTGCTGGTTTTATGCCAGAGCCGTGCTGGGTTGGTTATGGCAGCTTTGTAGTGTGCTTGAAGTCAGCTGACGCCTCCCAGCTTGGTGGCATGTTGTTGCTTGACGATCGTTTTGGCTATTCTGAGTCTTTTATGGCTTCTGTGTGGACTGTTTTTTCATTTCAGTAAAGAATTTTTGATGGAATTGAGCCTGTAAACACTTTGGGTAGCAGTCATCTTAACAATACTGATTTTTCAAATACACCAACACAAGCAGTCTGCCCCCTTCTTTGTCCTTGGTTATTTCCTTCATCAGTGCTACAGATCTTTTACTTCCTTGAATAAATACTTTCTAAATATTTCTCCCTTTTGTTGGTAGATTTTAAGAATTGTGAATGGAATTGTTTTCTTGACTTCTCTTCCAGAAGTTCAGTTTTGGCATCTAAAAATGCTGCTGGTTTTAGTACATTGATTTTATACGCTGCACCTTTACCAAATTCATTTGTCAATTCTGATACCTTTTGGGGCAAATATTTGTTTTTCTCTGTATGAAATCATGTTATCTGGAAACTTGGGTCATTTAACTTCTGACCTTCCAGTCTGGATGCCTTTATTTTTCTTGCTAAGACTTCTGGTGCTAGGTAAGAGTGGTGGAAGTGGACATCTTTGTCTTGCTGCAGATCTTAGGGGAAAGGCCGTCAGCTTCTCCCCGTTCAACTCCGTGTTGCCTGTTGGTTTCTCAGGTCTACCTTTTAATATTTAGAGTTGTGTTCCTTCTGTACCTAATTTGTTGAGAGTTTTTATCTTGAAGGGATACAGAATTTTATGGAATGCTTTTCTCCTGCATACATAACAGGTCCTTGTCCCCGCTGCGAAAGCCGATGTGTGCACGTCAGAGCGTCTTTGCGTCTTGGGTGACTTCATGGATCATGGCATCTCTTAGATGTGGTGTTGAATCTGCCTTGCCAGTATTTTGTTGATACTTTGCGTCTCTGTTCATCAGCTGAATAGGTCTGTAGGTTTAATTTTTTGTTTTGTCATCAGAATAATGCTGGCCTCATTTTAAAAAAGTTTGGCAGAGTTCCTTTCGTTCCAGTTTTTTTGGAGTAGTTCAGGAGAATTGGAGTTTGTTCCTTATGTGTTTTGAAGAAGCAAGCAGTAAAACCATCAGGTCCTGGAATTATTTAGATGGGACATTTTTAATGGCTACTTCAATCTTACTATTCGGATTGGTCTGTTGAGATTTTCAGTTCTTTGTGGCTCTTTTACAGGCTTTTGTGTGTTCAGGAATTCATGCATTTCTTCTAAGTTTTCTAGTTTTTTGATCCTTTGTATTTCTTTGGTATCAGATTTAAAGTCTCCCTTTTCCTTTGAATTTATTTAGGTTTTCTTTTTTTCTTAGTCTAACCAAAAGTTTGTTAATTTGTCATTTTTTATCCTTTCAGAAAACCAACTTTTATTGCTCTTTTTGTTTATTTTTAGTTTCTATTTAATTAAAGAGAAAGGGACAGTGAAAGAGGGAGAGAAAGAGAGAATCAGGTTTTTTATTGAGTTTTTTACATGGCTTTCATTGCTCTGAGACTTTGTTGTGTACGTGGTGCTGGGGTTTGAACTCGCGTACTCATGCATGCCAGGCAAGCCCTGAAACCAATGAGCCACTAAGCCCCTAGTTTTTATTATTATTTATTATTATTTTATTGATTTTAGGTTTGGTCTGTTGCTGATTTTCTCAGTCCTTGAGGTGCATTGTTAGGCCACATATTTAAGGTCTTCTAGTGTTTGAAGTGTGCATGTGTTGCTGTAAACTTCCCTCTAAGGCTGCCTTTGCCACATTCCTCAGATTTTGATAAGTTATGGTTTCATTTCTCTTGACCTCTAACTTTACCCACGGTGACTTAGAGCCTGTATTCAATTTTCAGGTATTGCTATATTCTCCATTATTTTTCTTGTTATTGTAGTTTTCTTGATTTTGCACATGCACATGTTTTCATGATGGTGGTGATCTTTCTAGTGGGTTTTGCGTGTGTGTTTTCACGATGGTGGTGATCTTTCTAGTGGGTTTTGCGTGTGTGTTTTCACGAGGGTGGACTCCCATAAGCCTTTTTCGTAGGGCTGGTCTGGTGATGGTGAATCAACTCCTCTGCTTTTTTGGGAAGGACTTTATCTTTTCATTTCCAGACAATGGTTCTGCTGGGTTTAATACTCTCTATTGGCAGTTTTTTCTTACCCCAAGACTGCAAATATACGGTTTTCTCTCTTCTGGCGCATGAGGTTTCTGTAGTTCCTGTGTGTATGCTCTCACATGTGACTGGATGCTTTTTTCTTGTTCCTGTAATTCTTTGTCATACTTTTTACATGTGACTCTAATATGCCTGGGTGGAGGTCTCTTTTTGATTGGAGCTAGTTGTGGTCTTTGAGCGTCTTGTGTCTGGATGTGGATGTCTCTTTGAAGACTTGGGAAGTTTTCAGCTGATGTTTTTTGAAATGCATCCCAGCACCCCCCTCCGTACTTCTGCTGGAATCCTGCTATGTGCTTACCTGTTCGCTTAATGGTGCTCCATGTGTCTGGTAGGTTTTCTTCATTCTTTGTTTGGTTTGTCTCACTGGGTTGATTCAAAAGACCTATCCACGAGTAAAGCATTTTTTTCTTCTGTTCATCCTAGTCTGTTGTAAAAGCTGTCAGTTGGAAGTTTTATTTCATCAACTGAAGTTTTCAACTCCATCCTTTGATTGGTTCTTTTATATGATTTCTATTTCCTTGGTAAATTTAGTATCCTTAATTGTTTTGCTTCTTTGTGGTGTTAATCTGTCTTGCATCCTCCCGTTTCCTAAGGGCCCTTCTTTTAAATTGTCAGGAATTGCATGGATAGCCTTCAAACTGCATGTACTTTCTGGAAATGCCCTGTGTTCTTTGGGTATGTTATATTTCCCTTCAAATTTCTTCTACTCTTACACTGATGTTCGTACATCTGATAGAACAGTTGCCTCTTTCAATTTTAAGGAGTTAGTTTTATAGGAAAAGGCATTTTCATGTAGATGGAATCCAGGGTATTGGGTGGGTAGGCCTTCAGTGTTGGTGATAGATGAACCCAGATGTGTCATCTCTGTGCCTGCCTCAGCTGAACTGATGTCAGCAGTCTCCGAGCGCCTCAGTGGTCTAGACTGCAGTGTCTCGTGGAAGTATTTGTGTGGCTTTGTGGTACATTTGGGCATCCAAAGGTGCTTGCCCCCATGCTCCACAGCCAAGCACAATGTGCTGGAGCCTGTGACTGTAGCTTCCTGTGTCATAATGCAGGTTGTGAAGAGTGCCTGCAGGCCCCCCGGGGTAAGTTCAGGTGACCCTAAGGGTTGTGACTCCAGCAGCCACAGGATGGGAAGGAGGTTCTTCCCCATGTCACTCAGGATGAATGTGGGAGATGCCTGGGCCTGTGGCTTCGGAAGTCACAGTTCTGGAGCCATAGGATAGGATAGACTGTCCCTAGCTTCTGTGGCACCAGTAACTCCAGAATGGAGGTTGGGGGATAAAAGGGGAATTTCTCTAGGTCCTGTGGGGGAGTGTGGTTTTTAGCCGAGGTTACCACTTTCCTGGAGTGGCAGGATGCAGAAGGTCCCTTCTCCAGGATCCAAGGCCAGGTGTGAGTGATGCTGGGCTTTCTGCTCCTGGAGCTGCGTCTGAAGGCCATGGGCCTCGTTCTGCTGGGCAGGTGCAGGGGTGTCAGGTTTGTGCATTGGTGCTTCTGGTTTTGCAAGATGTGAACGGACCTCCCCCCGGAACCTGCAGGACAGGTGCAGGTGACGGTGGGGCTTTTTACCCCAGCAGCTGCAGTCCCGAAGTCGTGGAGTTTGGGGAAGACTTTCCTTATCTTCGCAGATGGGATTTTTGGGTTAGGGCAGCCGCTGGTCCTGAGACTACAGCACACGGAGGGGCCTTTGCTCTGTGGTGTGCAGCGCACACCAGCCCAAGGCTTCGTGTGGCATCAGGAAGCCAGCTGTTGGCCCCCAAGTAGGGTGGCATCGAGCGCTGGCTGTTGCAGTAGCTTGGCCTCTGGTTCAGGGGTCCCACTGTGAGCTACTGGATCGCAGCCAGCTCCACAGCCTGAACTGAAGCCTGTGAGGACGTGGACCTCTCATTCACTAGGGTCAGTCCGGCTTTTCCCCAGCCTGGGATTTAGGGTTGAGGTTGAAATTTGCTTTCGATGTTTTTTTTTAGGTATGTGAAACAAGTGTTTCCCCATTTGGGGTTTGTCTTAACCTCTTTAGTGCCTTTTAGAACATTTTTTTTTTGTGATTTAAGTACCTGGAATTGACTTGGAGGGGTGGTGGGTGGGGGTTCAATTCCATCACTTTAGGTGAGCATACTGGTTGTTTGAGAACATCTTAAGTTTCCACCTATGTGAGAAGTGGCTCCTAGCTCCCTACTTGTCTTTCGTATTATCTTTGGCCTTGCACAACCACCATCGCAGGGTCTGTGGGTGACCCTGTGAGTGCAGCCTCCTCATCTGAAGGCTCGAGTGGGGAGGCCAGCTCCTAAACTCACACGGTGCAGCAAGGACCCCGTGTCTCGTGGGTGGGGACACGGAGGCCTCCTGTTGCTTCCCATGTGGGCTTCCGCATAGGGCTGTGCACCGCGTGAGAGCTGTCAAGTGTAACTAGAGGCGAGCCAGGAAGTGTAGCCCCCGGTGGAGGGAAGGGGTCATGTTCATTGTGATGTCAAATATTTGAATAACCTTTTCCTAGTTATTTCAAGTTACTTTTGATAGGCCCACTTGTGTTTCTAAAGTTAAAAATATTAGTCCTCAGAATGGGTGTTTGGAAGCGGGCATAATGGAACTGTAGGAGTGACTGGGTAACAGGCGGAGATGTGAGCTTTCTTCCAGTGGGTGAGTTTAGTGAGTTATAGTGAGTATGTACCATGTCATTTTTCTTAAGCTGAGTAACTATCACAGTGATCTGTAGGGAACGTTTTACATGTTATCTCTTCAATTACAGGACTCAGAACAAAGCACTTGCAGTTCCTAGAGCTCAATGATGCTAAAACCATATTTCTAGTATCATTGAAAATGATACTTAGAACTTACAAGAGGGTTGCGTTACGGTAACAGCTGGCCTCCCACACGGACCAAACATCTGCCACCACGCTGTTGTGTTACCTATTGGAAGGAAACTCTTAGGACTAATTGAGTTGAATTGATTACCTAGACATGAAATGCAGTGCACCTAGCTGTTACGTTTATAAAACCTCATTACCCACTTCCTGTGTGCACTGCGCAGGTGACAGTGGGTTCCCACGTGGTCTGAGAGGCCCAGGGCACCTGGCATGTGGACCTGTGCTCATCTCGGGCTCCTAATTTGGAATGAAGGACTTTAGATTTCTGCCACTACCATGAGCACTGTGGCTAGAGCCTCATGTTCCAAGTGTGCCCTTTGGTTTCTTCTTAATGTCAAGGACTGCTGTGTGTGCACACATGTGTGCTTGCCCAGGCCCCTGGGGCTGGTCTTTAGAATAATTCCTAAATTAAATATTAAGAGCATTATCTGGGTGTGGTGACAAATTACCTGTAATCCCAGCAACTCTGGAGGCTGAGGCAGGAGGATTGTAGAGTCAAGGCCAGCATGAACAACTTGGTGAGGCCCTGTCTCAAAGGGCTGGGGATGTGGTTTGGGGCAGGTGCCCCTGGGTTCATACCCCTGGGAAATCATTCAAGATCAGTAAGAAGACCCAGGAGCCGCCTTGGTGTGTTCCTGAAGTTTGTATTAGAATGATTAAAAAACACTTTGGGACTGGAGCAATGGCTCAGCAGAATAGCATTTGCCCTGGCAGGCACGAGGAACCAGGTTCAAACCCCAGCACCACATGCACATCTAGGTGTCAGAGCAATGAAAACCAGATGAAAAACTAAAAGCATTTATGATGGAGGTGGCTTTGTGGCGTGTTTCGTATTCAGAGCAGAGCGTATTGAGATTCTCTGATAGTTCATGTCCTTATGCTTGGCCCCTCCCTGGTCGAGTAGGTGTTCTGGGGATCCTGGTGGCTACTGCAGGAGCCCTTATTACCTTGAGATGTGAGCCATGAAACCAGCGCTGCTTGGTCTTCTTAGTCCTCTGAGCAAGCCTCAGAGGCTTGTGTGAGAGCACTGCACACACAGGAAAGGCTTTGAACCCTGTAAAATCAGAGCTCACGTGTGGCTTCCGTCCCTCGAGTCAGATGAAACCTGGTCTTACAGGAAGCGCCGAAGCAGCTGGTGGGCAGAGGCCCGGCTCTGGTTCCATGCGATGCTTTCCTTCGTTTGCGCAGTCAGGTCCCAGGGTTGGACACCCTGAAAAAACAGACTCTCTGTGTCCATGGTGGGCACGTTAGAACTGTTCCTATGGTGGGTGTGAAGGCACAATTATTCAGACACAACTTGAGATGCATTTGCTCATACAGCAGATAGTTCAGCCCTGTGAGCCAAGCCTGCGTTTACTATCACCAAAACAAAACCCATCCACAGTGTTAAGATTAAAGTGAGTTTGTGTGTTCAATTTAAAAATCTCCTTGCAGTTTTAACGCCCTGATAGCAATTACACATTTGGGGTGAAGGAAAAACTTCATATGATTAACGTGTGCTGCAGAGTCATGCCCCAGAGTGATAGAGGCTGACAATGTGCTCTCCTCCTGTGACTGGGGCTTTAAAATGTAAATGAGAAGGCCTAATTAATTTCACCCTCCCTGTTAGAGATCATGTTGTATTCCAGGGTGCCTGTAATGCTGATAGGCTAAGCAAATGTTAAAAACTGATTTCAAGAACTACAGAATAAGGCCTTGATTTGGAGACAACTTGGGCATTCCAAGTATATTAAGATGCTCCTGCTGGGGGGGCACCTAGAAGAGTGACCGAGAAAGACAGCTTGGCTCTCCTAACCCCCTGGGCTGTCATGATATCTGGCAGGAGGGGCGGGGTTATCTAAGGATCACAGCAAGGGAACTGGCAGCACCCACAGGGGTCAGGGACAGACTTGGGTAGACAGGCGGGAGCTCTTACAGGGCTTTCCTTATTTAAAGCTTCTTATTTAAATGCATTAGTGTGCTCTGCCATGAGCACAGTGGGTATGGGTGGCTGTGTCCACTGAGAGCTCAGATGTGCCGTGTAGGTCCCATGTACCCAGTCTCAACACAACAGAAGCGTCTGCATGCCCAGGGCTGGCTTTCCTGGGATGGTGATTTGTCAGAATTGAGAAATAGCACCATTGCCTCCACCAGCTGCCGTGACAGGGAGGGCAGATCAAGCCTGGTTGGTGGAGATCTCAACCCTGAGGGTCAGCCTGGTAATCATGCAGTGCCTGGTTTTTCCTGTGCACACCAGACTGTAGAGGTATCTGCCGTGTTGCTGGGGGACCATGCCAGCTTCTCAGCTGCTGCAGCTCCTGTCAGCTGGGTGAGTGCCCCCCACCCCTTCGTTGGGCAGCTTGCTCCCCGTACATTCTGCACGCCCAGAGCCCTGCTGGGCACATCAGGACGTTTTCAGACTCCGTCCTCTTCCTTGCTGGATCTTATGCCTCTGCGGCCTGTTCCTTGTTGCTGTTTCTAGAGAGAAGCAGGAGGGATTGCAGGAGAGGTCTCTGGTGGCATCACTACTTCTTCCCATTGGGGGACCAAGCCAATTCCTCAAGAAAAGGATACTTGCATCTGCATGAAAACCCGGGTATCAGGGCTGGAGTGGTTGCTCAGTGGTTAGAGCACTTGCCTGGCATGCGCAAGGACGCGGGTTCAAACCACATGTGGGAAGTGTGGGAGCAAGGAAAACCGCATGAAAAAAAAGAAAAGGGGGGTATCTTGAGCAAATGAACGAGAAACGCCAGCATCCATTCAGGCATCGGTTGTCCTGTCCGCAGGTCTCGGCCTCCTAACTGGAAATTCTGAATAGGCCAAATCCAGGCAACTTTGGAGGCCCGTTTTCTTCCCGTTATTCTCAGGGAGCATCTGGCTCAGCACAAGGCCCCTGCCCAGCTCAGGGTCGCTTGTGCACGGAGCGCTGCTCTGCTCTTGGGGTTCTTGGAGCATCCAGCTCCACTGACACCACGGAGTACACTTCCTGTGGGAGGAGCCTGTGGGGCAGCAGCGTCTGGACAGCTGAGCCCAGGAAGTGCCAGACATGTTGCCTGCATGGCAGAGGTGATCTGCAGATGGGAGCAAGGATCGTGAGAATAAAGTCAGCCCAGTGGGTCCAATGTAAAGCCAAGCAGACTAATTAAAAAACCCCGTGACAGTGGCCTTGCAATGGGGAAGGGCCAGAGCCAGTGGATGCAGGTGGCACTAGAAGCTGGAGGGGTCAAGAACAGCCCCCCTCCCAGAGCCTCCAGAAGGAGTGCAACCCCCCACCACCACCTTGATCTCAGAACTTCTGGCCACACGAGTTTAAGTACAAGGTCACACGCTGTCCATCATCCTAGATTTATGGTAATGTGCCAAAACGTCATTTAAATAGTGATATTCCATGCTGTCTCTATGCTGGTATGCTTCCCCCAGTAGCACTATTCTGCTTATACCGTGTAGTATTGGTGGTGTATGACTTTGTCCCCCTTTTACCTGACAATCTAATAGCACAACAGGCAAGTGGCATTTTACACTGAAAGAATCTCCACCTTGTAGAAGGTGAGATTATATAGTACTAAGGGACAGGTGGAGGTGCCAATGCCCATTCAGCTAGTAACGTTCCCTCCTCGGTGGCAGACCCTGCACACGGGACAGGGCGGGAAACAGGAGTAGCAGGGCATCCACTGCCATGAGGGCCCAGCACAGGATGTGGGTGGTGAGTAAGGGTCAGTTATTAAGAACCCTCCCACTCACGAGCCCATAGCGAGTGTGGCTGCCTCCTGCAGGTGGTGTTCAGGACAGGACCTCACCATCCGGTGCACGTGGGAGGCTCCCAGCCCCCGCTTTCCAAGTCACGCCCCTGTCACGTAGCAATAACCACGACCTTCATCATACACTCCCTACAACGCAGGCACTTTGTTTCCAGTGTCTTCAGGTGGGGGTGGTGATCCCACACCTTGAAGTACGACCTGGGCTCCGAGCGTTGACCCTGCCCAAGATCAGCTGGCTGCCTGAACCCGGGTTCAGTTTCAGACCTCAGGGTCATTTGATATACTGTTGACTCCTGATGATGCACAAGGACCAGTCCTCTTTGGGAGAGAAATGCAGTAGTCCCTTTGATTTTACCAAAAGAACCTCTGAACCATCCACATGTTCCGCTAGAACCACGAACTGCCACACAGTGTGCTGGCTGAAGCTGTATGGGGGCTGTTTTTCTTTTCGTGCTAACACCTTTTAAGTTGACGCTTCCACCCCTCCACACGTGCTGTTAAACCGTCAGCACTCAGCTTTTAGTTTCCCCACGTAAGCGAATGTTCAGTCCTTGTCTTATTTTATATAACACAATGACCACTCTGTTCCATCCATTTTACTGCAAATGATGGTATTTCTTTTTCTTGTGGTACTATGGACTGAACCCAGGGCCTCACACATGCTAGACAAGTGTTCTACCACTGAGATATATCTCCAGTCCTTTTTTAAATTTTATTCTTTATGGCTGAGTAATACTCCATTTTGATATATATACAGCTGGAGAAAACTCCAAAAAAGGGAAAGATACGTATGTTCAGGGTTTGGTCAAATTATTAAAATGTCTTCACTACCCCAAGCAATTGAATTGCAGATGGAATGCAGTCCCCATCTAAATACCAATGATACTCTGCACAGAACTAGAAAAAATGATCCTAAGGTTCAGAGAGGAAGCACAAAAATCCCTGCATAAGCACAGCAGTACTGAGCCAAAGAACAGAGTTGCAGGAATCACAATTCTTGGCTTTAAGACACTTTACAGAGCCGCGGTGACCCAAACGGCGAGATCCTGGGATAGAAACAGACCCCACAAACAAGCCCCGCCATTTACAGACGTTGATAGGTTAAGTGCTCAGGACACTTTCACACCTCTCATTGAGCCCTCTCACAGCCGGTGATGCACAAACACTAATCTCCATTTTCCAAGTGAGGAAGCGGCGGTAAAGAGAATAATTTGTCTACAAACCATCAGGCGGAGCTGGGATGGTAGCCAGGAGTCCAAGCATGGTGGCCCTCACAGCAGGTCCTGTAAATAAATGTGCTGGGTTAGGGCACCACTTCCCTTTCCCCAACCCTGCATGTGTAACTACTGTCACCGGCTGATCCTTAGTTTCTGAACTTAAATATCTAAATTTCCGTATCTGTACACGGTTCTGTTCTGAAGGATACGTTATTTTCCTAGGATTTCATTGGCTATACGGTAAAGTCAGACCGCGTTAACAGCTTCCCACGCGCCCATCGTCTGTTAAAACTGGAGATCTATGTGGATCTCTGAGCATGGGACAGAGCCTGCCTTGTTTAAGGTCATTTTGTTGTTGTTTTAGAAGAGGGAGAAAGTATTTTTTCATCTGGTTTTAGTTTTTCCTCCACTTAGTTGTGTGTGCACTGCTGGGACTCGAAGCCGGGTCCTCATGCATGACAGGCAAGTGCTCCACCACTGAGCCACCCCTCCAGACCTTAAGTTTGTTTTGAAAACAGCATTTCTTAGTGGAATTCAGGTTGTTGGAAAGCTGAAGTCTCACAGCTGACATTGCGTTAATAAGCAGGGAAATCTTGGATTTTATGGACATGCCCCTTCACTTCGGGATCCCGAGCAGGCGGCTTCGAGAAGGTCTGCGCCGCCTCTGTGTGTTCGGCACCATTGGCCGCAGCACGTTTCCTCTGAAGTCACGGAGTGGTTTTGCTGCGTCGTCAGCTTTTCTTATCCCTCGACTGTGACCATTTCACTTTGTTCTGGAAATGCTCCATCATCTTCTGTCCAAGCCTGCTTCTGACTATGGGGATCTGCCCTGGTTGGACCTTTGGGTGCCTGCGTGAGAAAGGCCTGGCGTCTCCCATACTTCTAAATCACCTGTCCCGCAGTCACACAGTGGTAGAGACAATGGAAATGTGCAAAGCCAGCTGGCTGCCAACCACTCTGTCATCTACCAGACTCCGGTAGATGACATCTTGGTTGAGGAAAGGATGAAGGCCCCACCTCCCGTCCCCACACCACTGCCACCGTCATCTCCCGGGGCGGGGGCTCTCTGCATCTGTGTCTCCTGCTTCTCATTGATTCTGGGACGCAGACTCACCCACTAGGAGCAGGAGGGAGGCTCGGCCTCACAACGCTTTGGCCAGTTATGTTCAGGGTAGCCGGGTGTGGTGGTGCACACCTGTAATCCCAGCAGCTCCAGAGACTGAGGCAGGAAGAGTGCAAGTTCAAGACCAGCCTCAGCAACTTAGTGAGGCCTTGTCTCAAAAAGTAAAACAGGGCTGGGGATGTGGCTCAGTGGTTAAGTGCACCTGGGTTCAATCCCTGGTACCAAAAAAAAAAAAAGTTAAATGTTTGAAGGAGAACAAATGCCCTAAAAAGAATGACCAAGTTGCACACAACCACAGAGAATCTACGCGGGCAGCTCAGATGACTTTGGGGGCCAAGAGCTCTCGGTACCTAGGCTGCTGGTTTGTGCAGTGGAAGGCACTGCAACTCCTGCCAGGTGCTTGAGACTCACCTAGTCCATGTGGGTCAGCTGACCCCTGGGCTGGCACTGCCTGTCACGAGTGGCAGAACCAAGGCCCCGCACTCTGAACTGGCAGTGCAGCTGAAGGTCCAGGGCCTTTTCTGAGAGCCGGTACCTAATTTTGCATTAGCTTCTCTCTCCCCACTAAGAGGGGGAGCCCTGCAGGATTTAGCAATCTGCATTCAGTCCTCAGTGTTTGTGACGTTCCTGAAGTGACAGTGTGGCTGTGGTCTCCATTGGCCTCACAAAGACACCTGTAGCTCTAATCAGCCTCTTGGTTCTGCCCTTAAACTTGACTTGGGAAGTGATGGTTCAATTGCTGAAGGCAGAGCTCGTGACACAGGTAGAACAGAGCCCTGAATATGTCAAGGACACGTTTGCCACCAGGAGCACTGGTGCGTTGTGACAACTGCGCTTCTCATTGATGACACAGCCTCGGTTCGTTCCTTCCTGAACACTGAGTTCCAAGACTTCAGAGGTGTCTGTGTATTCTGAATATTAACCTTGTCAGATGAATAGTTGACAAATTTTTTTCTTACTTTATAGGTTCTCTCGACTCTGCCGTTTTTGTTGTTTTTCTCCTGTGCAGAAGACTGTTATAGTTCCATTTGTCAATTTTTTTGTTTCTTGCTTTTGGAGTCCAGTCCAGAAAATCGTTGCCGTTTTCTTCTAATAGTTTCAAAGCACTGAGCCAGTGTTGTGCAGGATGAGGGCTGGGGATCCAGTTCCCATCTCCAGCATGTGGGTATCTGGTTTCCCAGTTCCACTGGGGCTGCTGCCGTTGTTGAGAATCAGCTGCCTGAGTGCTCTCCATGCTGCTCCATTTGCTGTGTCTTTCTTGCAAATGCCATGCTTTTTGGGTCACTGTGACGATCCTGTGTCTCGAAATCAGGAGGTGTGATGCTCCAGCCATGACTTTTCAGCTGCTTTTGTGCTTCCGTATGAATAGGGGAGTTGTTTCTTTCTCATTCTGTGAAGCGTTGTTTTGATGGGGATTGTGATCTGAAGTTTGCATTGGATCCTGTGGACATTTTAACACTGTCTGTCCAGTCCACGAACATGAGAGGCCTTTTCCTTCTGCCTTTTTCGACTTCTCTCATGGGCGCTGTATAATTTTCATTGTGGAGATCTTCTGCTTCCTTGGGTACATTCATTCTTAGGTGTTTTTTTGTTTTGGTTGCTACTATGAGTACAACCGCTTTCATAATTCCTTCCGCATTTGCTCTTGCAGCATAGAGAAGCTGCTGATTTCGTATACCAGCTTGTCCTCCTTCACTGATTCATCAGGTCTTAGTCTGTTGCTAGAGCGTTTGGGTTTTTCTGTGTATAAATCACCATCTACACACAGGGATAATTTGATTTCTTTCCATTTGTTTCTTTCGTCTTGCCTAATTGGCCTGAAACTTCTAGTAGTTATTGATTGAGAGTCGTGGGATCAGTCACCTTGTCTTATTCCTCATCAGAGGAGATGCTTCCAGCTTTTCCCATTCAGTACAACGAGACTGTGGGTTTGTCATATAGAACCTTTATTATGTTGCGGTAGGATTCTTCTATACTTAAATTGCTCAGGGTTTTTGTCATAGAGGGAAGTTGAATTTTTATCGAATGCTTTTTCTGCATATGTTGAGATGGGATTTGTTTGTCCTCCACTATGTTGATAACGATGAGGTACATTTATTGACTTACATACTTTGGATCATCCTGGCATCCCTGGAATAAATTCTGGTTGATCATAGTGAAAGATCTTTTTGGGTCATGCTTTAATTTTGATTGCTACTTTTTTAAAGGGAGAGAGAATCAATTTTTATTGAGTTTTTCACATGGCTTTCATTGCTCTGACACTTAGTTGTGTACGTGGGTGCTGAGGTTTGAACCCGTGTACTTGTGCATGCCAGGCAAGTGCCATAACCACCGAGCCAAGGCTCCAGCCCTGACTGCTACTATTTTGTTGAAATCAATGAAATTGAGAAAAAAATATAAATTATCAACAAAACAAAGAGTTGGTTCTTTGAAAAGAAAAACAGGATCGACAGACCCCTTGCCAACCTCACCAAAAGGAAGTGAAGCAAATCAAAGCCAGAGACATCACTGCAGACCCAACCAAAACCCAGAAGATTATCAGAACTTATTTTGAAAATTTATACTCTGCCAAGTTTGATAATCTGGAAGTCATGGACAGATACTTGGCCACTTACGACATTTCCATATTAACACCAGAGGACATTAAAAATCGAAACCAGCTTACCTCATGTAGTAAATTTGCAGCAGCAATCAAAGGCCTTCCAAAAAAAGAAAAGCCCAGGACCAGATGGATTCATGGCAGAATTCTACCAGATTTTTACAGAAGAATTAACACCGATCCTCTACAAGCTTTTCCATGAAATTGAAAGGGTTGGAGCACTCCCACTTTTTATGAAGCAAATATAACACTGATACCAAACCCAACAAAGACACTTCAAGAAAACTACAGACCAGTTTCCCTGATGTACATAGATGCAAAAATCCTTAATAAAATTCTAGCTAATCGGATCCAAAAGTACATTAAAAAGATAATACCTCATGATCAAGTGGACTTCATTCCACGAAACCAGGGCTGGTTCAATGTACACAAATCAATCAATGTAATTCAATGAACAGAATTAAAAATCATAATCATCTCAATTGATGCAGAAAAAGACTTTGATAAAATTCAACACCACTTTATGTTCAACACTGTGGAGAAGATAGGGATCAAGGGAAGATATTTTAACTATGTAAGAGCAACTTATGACAGACCCATAGCCAACATTATGCTCAATAGAGAAAGACTGAAAGCATTTCCAGTGGATTCAGGAACAAGACACGGTTGTCCACTTTCACCACTCTTATTCAGTGTAGTCCTCAACCCTTGCCAGAGCTATCAGACAAGAGGAGGAAGTCAATTTGTCTCTATTTGCTGATGACATGATCCTATACCTAGAAGACCCAATAAGCTTGACCAGAAGATTTCTAGAGCTTATCAAATCAATACCAATAAATCATTAGCTTTCCTATAATTTTTCAGCAACAAGGCCACTGAAGAAATCAGGAAATCTGTCCCATTTACTAACTCCTCAAAAAAAAAAAATACTTGGGCATAAATCTTACAAAGGATGTTAAGGACCTCTACAACAAAAACTATTGAACTTTTAAAAAAGAAATTGCAGAACATCTGAGTAGATGGAAAAGTGTTCCACGTTCATGGTTAACAGAATCAATATAATCAAAAAGGCCAATCTACCCAAACCCCTATACAGATTTAATGCAATCCCCATGAAGATACCAATGTCATTCTTCACAGATATAGAAAAAGCAATTCTCAAAGTTGTATGGAATAACAGAAGACCCAGAATAGCCAAAACATTACTCAGAAAGGAGAAGCAGGTGTTATTTCAATTCCTGACCTGAAATTATACTATAGGGCTATAGTAACAAAAACAGCCTGGTATTGGTATCAAAACAGAATTGAAGACCAATGGAATAGAAGATTCTGAGATGAAACCCCCCTGTACCTTTTACTAGCTGATATTTGATAAAGGGGGCAAAAGCATAGTGTGGAAGAAGGACAGCCTGTTCAACAAATGGTGTTGGACAAATTGGACAGCCATGTGTGGACAAATGAAATTGGATCCTTACTTTTCACCCTGCACAAAAATTAAATCAAAATGGCTCAAAGATCTGGATATTAACACTGCATGACATAGGGGTCAGCTCTGCCTTCCTTTACAAGATTTGCATGGTGTAAGCATTAAAACCAAGAATAAATGAATGGGATGCAATTAAACTAAAAAGCTTCTGCACAGATAAAGAATTAATCACTACAGAATGGGAGAAAATCTTTGCCTGCTACATCTTGGACAGAGGGCTAATATCCAGAATATATAAAGAACTCAAAAAACCAAATACCAAAATCCTAAATAATCCAATCAATAAAATGAGCTATGAAACTAAAAAGAAATTTCTCAATGGAGGAAGTCCAAAAAGCCCATAAACATGTGAGAAAATGCTCTACATCATTAGCAATAAGAAATGCAAATCAAAACTTCACTGAGATTCCACCTTACTCCTGTGAGAGTGGCAAAAATGAAGAATACGAACAATGACAGATGCTGGAGGGGCTGTGGGAAGAAAGGAACAGTAACACTTTGCTAGTGGGACTGCAAGCTTGTACAGCCGCTCTGGAAAGCAGTGTGGAGACTCCTCAAAAAACTAGGCCTAGAACCACCTTATGACCCAGCTATCCCACTCCTGGGTATTTTCCCAAAAGAGCTAGAATTGGCTTACTGTAGAGATACAGCTTCATCAACGTTTGTAGCAGCTCAATTTACTATAGCTAAATTATGGAACCATCCCAGATGCCCCTCACTGGACGAGTGGATTCAAAAACATTGGTACACATATACGATGTAATTCTACTCAGCTTTTAGAGAAAACGATATCATGGCATTTGCAGCCAAATGGATGGAGTTGGAAATAAATTATGCTCAGTGAAATATCCCAAACTCAGAGACTCAAGGGCCAAAAGTTATTTGTGGAAACTAGAATACAACCAGAAACAGTATGATAGATGGCCAAGCTAATAACCTCAACATGCATGAATTTTTACACAAACAGGGGAACCTTGCTTAGGATGCTAGACGGAGGGAATAGGAAGGACATCAGGGAGACCGGAGGGAATATGGGGGAAATCAACTCAGAGGGGAACCTTCTACTTCCATGAGAAGTCCAATTAACATTGGGGTTTAATAGGGAGAAACATGGAATGGCATCAGCCTTGGCTTGCTCAGTCATTATACATCTGTTCTTGATTGTTTGATAATGATTCCCTCCTTATTTTAAGACCATATTTTTTTGTTCTTTGTTCATAAGAAATATTGGTCTATAGTTTGTTGTTGTTTTTCCAGTTTTGGTAGCAAGATAAGGCTGGCTTTATAGAATTAACTTAGAAGGGTTTCCTCCATTCCAATTCTGTGAAGTAGTTTGAGAAGCAGTGGTGTTTGAGTTTGGTAAAATTCAGCCATCAGTCTTGGGCTCTTCCCTGTTGGAAGATTTTTTATTGTTGATTCTGTGTCATTACTTATTGGTTCATTCAGGTGTTCTGTGAACTCTTGGTAGATCATGTGTCCAGAATTTTGTTAAGTTCTCCTACATTTTCCAATTCATCAGCATATAGTTTTTCATAATAATTGCTAATGATCCTTTGTATTATCAGTTGCAATGTCTCCCTTTTCATCTCTAAATTTATTTGGATCTTTTTTTCTTATTCTAGCTAAAGCCTTGTCCATTTTATCTTTTCAATATAAAAATCGATGTAACAAAAATTTTGTTAGTCTCAATTTCTGCTCTGATATTTGTTATATCTTTTCTTTTTCTAATTTTGGGTTTGGTTTCCCTTGCTTTTCTATGTCTGAGATGCATAATTAGGTTATTTTATTATGATGATTATTTCTTTCAAGTACTTGGGATGGAGCCCAGGGCTTTGAGTCACTTTGCTACATCCTGAGCCCTTTTTTAAAATGTTATTTTTGAGATGAGGTCTTGCTAAATTGTCTAGGCTGGTCTTGAATTAGCAATCCTCCTGCCTCAGCCTCCTGAATAGCTGGATTGTAGTTATGTGCCTACACACGAGGTTAGTCTTTTATGTAGGCACTCACTGCAACAAATGTCCCTCTTAGTGCTTTTGCTGCATTCCACACGTTTTGGTATACTATGTTACCATTAGTTGAGAAAATTTTAAATTTTCTTTCTGACTTCCTTAATAACCCACTGTACACTCAAAAAAGTGTGTTCAATCTTCACGCATTTGTATCATTTCTAAAACTTGAATTCTAATTTGCTGGAAATGTGCTGTAAATATCCACTTAAGTCCATTTGTTTGATTTTCACCCCCCACCCGGATGGCCTGAGCGTTGATGAAAGTGGCATGTTGAAATCCTTTCATGTTATTGTACTGGAGCCTGTCCCTCCCCTTAGATCAAATTTTGGCAAAATTAGGTGCTCCAACATTAGGCGCATATAGGTTTATAATTATGATGTCTTCTTTTTGAATGGATCCTTTTATCATTATATAGTGACTTTCTTTACATTGTAGTTTCCATCTTAAAGTCTATTTCTAAAAATGTCTTGCTCACTTTAGGTTTCCATTTGCTTGGATTATTTTCCAACCTCTGACTTTCAATCTGTGAAATTTCACTTCCACTGGCAGAGTTTCTTGTAGGCAGAATATTGTTAATTAAAATTTTAGTGCATTTACGTTCAGTGCTATTGCTAGGTAAGAACTTGTTCTTTTCATTGGGCTGTCTTCAATATTCTTTCCATCTTCTCATTTATCCTTGTGATTTGGTGGTTTGCTGACTGTATTGATGACGTTCTATTTGTTTTGTGTATCTACTTTTCTAGTAGCATTTATACTTTCATGGTAGTTTTTCCTTCACTTCCAGATGTAGGAGTCCCTTAAACGTCTTTTAGTAAAGTTGGTCTGATTGTCACGAATTCTCAGTTTTGTTTGATCTTTGAATATGTCATTACATCCTTTCTGGTAAGGTTTCTGCTGATAAATCTGCTGTTACTTTAACGGGGATGCCCTTATGTGTGAACTTGGCACTTCTCTCTTGCAGATTTTTAAATTTTTGTCTCATACTTTTGACAGTTTGACTATAATATGCTGTGAAGATTCAGTGTGGTTATGTCCATTTGGTATAAGCCTCCTGTACACGTATGTCCATATCTTCCTGTTATTCCATTGAATAGGTGTTCTAGGTAGGTCTTCAAGTATTCTAAGCATGCAGATGGTGTCCCAGGGATCTGGAATGTTTTGAAAAAATCCGCTTTCAAGTTCAGATTTCTTTCCTTGTGCCTGATCTAGGCTTTTGAGACTTTCAGCTATATTTTTTACTTTTTCAAGACTTCTGATTCTTTTTCAGAATTGCTGATTTCTAATTCATATCCTGCATTGTCTTCCTAATTTATTTGTATTCTCTTATATTGCATTGAACTATTTAAAAAATTATTTAAATTCTTTCCAAGGCATTTTTGTCTGTCTCACTTTTTGGGTGTCCATTTTTATAGTAGCCATGGTCTTTTGGAGCCCTGCTGCTTTTTCCCCATATTTGTTTCCCTATATTGAGATTAGTGTATGTGTTGAGCCAGGAACCTACTGCCTTGATGGGGTGGCCCTCTTAGAAGGCCACTTTCTTCTGGAGATGCGTCTGGAGGTGTTGGTTTATCATGTCGTGTTGGCTTTGCTTCTAGCTGGGCCTCATACAGAATCTTCCTTGCCTGTGATTGATGAGTTTGATCCCAGCAATACCATACCAGAGGTGGACACACCCAGTATCTCTGCAGGCACACAAGAGTAAGAACACTAACGGTTCAGACAGGTGTGGGCCCTACCTGGTGATGGGCATTTCTTCGTAGCTCTGCAACTAGCAAGGACCTCGGGCCCTGCTGACACCTGACCGGTCAGAATGGCAACAGACGCAGCATAGGGAGTTACCGAATTGGAGCACCCCTTGGTGGCCCAGCCTCACAGTTAAGTGGTGGGGGCATCGACACCTGCATGCTGGGCGCTGTGGTGCTCTTCCCCCCAGCTCCTGCAGTGTGATGCCCATCTGGGAGGTGGGACACAGTTGGAGCCTAGGCTCCCCTGGCCATGCTGCTTCTGAGCGGCTTAGCTGCAGGAGGACTCTGAATTCTTTCCCAAGGTTGCCATACATGAATGCTCAGAGTAGGAATGCATCGACACCTTCCCACCTCCAGAACATGATGCCAGAAGGCAGTGTCGTAAGAGGGGTGGTGGATTTGGGGTGCATCCCAGCTCCCGCCATGGCCTCCTCCTGTGGTGGTGAAGTTGGCCCTCTTTGTCCAGCTGGGTGACTTCTGGTTAAGGACTCCGAGCGCAGGGAGACCTGCAGGGTGTTTACCCGAATGCCTGAGGAGTGCAGAAGTCAGTACCGGTTTGCCTCTCATTGGGGTTTGCCGATTTCTCCCAGTGGCCAAGAGCTTTATTAATTTTCCACTTAGTCTCCTGCAGTCAGTCAGAGAGAGTTTTCCCACATCTGTCACGTGCAAGCACGAGCCAGTGGAAAATGGGTTGTAAACATCATTTCCAGGCTATTTTGGTTCCTTTCCTTATGCATCTGAACTGAGATCCTGTTGGTTCCACGCCACCCATCTGTTGCCCCCTATTTGCCAGCACCTTTCACATCTTCGTTTCCCCCTGCATCTGTCGCTGACACCACTGGGTTCTTCTCCTCCATTCTCGAGCCCCTCCACATAGCCTACCCAGGCACCTGGCGGGGAGCACAGCAGCGTGAAGTGGGGGTTCCAGGCTTACGTACCCTGCCTGCCTCTCGAGGCCCCTGCTGGCCAGCAGTGCTCATCTGCCCCTTCCACCTCACGCAACTTGCGTCAGCAGTGGGCCGGGGAGCTGCGTGAGGCATAGTATGCTTGGAGCCGTAGAGCCACTCAGGGTGCTGCTGTCCTGCCTCTACTTCCCCACACCAGGACATCCCTGAAAAGCTGGGCACTCAGGGCCAGCTCTTTGCCCTCTGCAGGCTGGCTTCCCACCTGATCCTTGACTGACGTGCAGGGGAAAGAGTGTTTGTGTGATAGGCCAGGGCAAACTGAGGGGACTTGGGGCAGGTGGGCCCTCTGGTCACTCTTAGACCCGCTGGGAATCTGTCCTAAGGAATGTGTCTGCAGAATGCAATGGCTTCCGTGTTCGATTGCTTTTTTCTTTCATTCTGTTGTGGAGTAGATATGGTGACACTCCTTAAAGACGCCTACGTAAATTCTCCCTGGACTCTCCACGAACAGGTGCTGCAGTGCACCTTCTAGAAACTCAGTACTCAACAGACATTGCCTCCAGACTTTCTGCACATGCTAAAATCTTCTGCTTCTCTCTTCATAGGAATTCAGAAACAGGCTTGGGACACGCTCGACCTCCATGCTGCCTCCCTCTGCGAGTTCCAGAACAGCGCTGTGCACGCTGGGGCTCGCCCAGGACTGCGCACTGCGGGCAGCTGTGGGCCTGGCTCTCCTTGCCCTGCTGCTTGCCGTCTTTGTCAAGCTGTATAATTAGAACACAATGCATGGACAGCTGTGGAGAACACGTTGTCAGTCATCAGGGCCGTCGGCTCTTCCACCTCAAACCCGGTGCATCGTCCAAGAGAAACTTTGAACTTTTTTTTCTTTTGCAAGAAATGCGAATGATTGAATTTTAAAGTTTCCGTGTCCAGTCTGAACTTGTGCAGAAGGGTTCTGGATCCCTAAGAAACATTTCCATGCTTTGTTTGCAGTCTTAGTGCTACAGACATCTTCGCAGGACACGTGTTCCTGAAAAGTTCATACAGAAACCCGTTTCTGGAACTTGAATCCTTTTGAAATGTGGCGACAGCTGGCCACTCACAGGACTTGGCAGTGGTCTGTGACATCACCCACTTAATGACAGCCATGGACTTTGAAAACGTGTCTCCATCGCCAACATGCTGCTTTTCAGACATGGACCAGTCAGGTCACGTTTTTACTTCTACCTGCCACCTTCAGCCTTGACCTAGAGAGGCATCTTCCTTCACAGCGAAGGAATGTGGCACCATGAGCAAGCCCTGAGTTTATCCAAGTTTAAATACGTTACCTGGTTTGCGTAGGCACAGGGAAGTCAGATGCCTTGTGGGTACCATGATTGTTCTCTCCTCCAAATCTGTCCTCCCGCTGCTGTGTGTCCTCTACAAAGCCCAAATTAAAATTCGTCATGTCATCATTTGGTGAATTAAAATTTACACACATGAGCACACACACACCGCACGGCGGTGCGTTTCTACTCCTGCTATGCGCTCCTAGGAGAGACATTTAAAGTCCAGAGCTGGACCTGTGTGCCAAGTCCTGGCGGGACACGGGGCGCCCCCTCCCAGCTCAGCAAGAATGGGGAGACGAGTTAGGAGCCTGCCACATCCTTCCTTCCTTGAAATATTTGGAGGCTTTGTTAATGAAGTGAGTTCCAATGTGTACTCATTCAACCAAAACCTTGCAGAGATTCGAATCCTATCCAAAGCTTAGATTACACTGTGTGGGACACAGGAAGCACTTCATGCCTTCAACTCCTTAGCATAGTCTATAAAGATTCGCTTGTTTCATTTGTGGGTTTTGGGTGCTGGGGATTGAACCCAGGGGTCCTTTGTTCCATTCCCAGCCCTTTTCATTTTCTATCTTGGGGAAGCTTCACTAATTTGCTGAGGGCCTTGCCATGTTGCTGAGGCTGGCCTTCAACCTTCAGTCCTCCTGCTTCAGCCTCCCAAGCTTCACCAAGCCCACAAGAAAAGGGTTTTCCCTGCTTCTCTTCCCCCTCACTCACCTTAGTGCTTTCCTCTGCTCCACAAGAAGATGCTGTGGATCCTCCACTGAGCCTGACCTCCCTCTGAGAGGCTGCAACTCCAGCATGCTCTGTGGTGCAGAGGGGAACCAAGCCATTGCCCTGCAGCAGGGACCAGATCATAAGCAGTGTCAGCCATACCAAGGCAGACCAGTTGGCACGTGATGGCCGCATGTGGATATCCGGCCTTCTCCGGCCCAGGATTTCCTGCTGGAGGGAAAGGAAGGATGGAAAAGCCGCAGTCTTAGAACAAGCCTGGAGTGTAGGAGCCAGCGTGGCCATGCGAGCTGTCACTTGTCTTGCTCCTGTCCTTCCTGCAGCTGTGCCTGCCCCTCTAAGCCAGGCAGCTCTTGGGGCTTGCTCTAGGCAAGGGTCATGAGCAGAGCCCATCTGTCTTGGGGGCAGACTGACCACACGCCCTGCCCACTGCTGGTGGTCATGGGCCCGCAGGGCAGGGTGAGGCTTCCCCAGCCTGGGTCCCTGCAGCATGTTCTCCACAGCAGTGATGAGCAAAGGAATGCTGTTGTGTGGCGCTGCTGGGATTTAAGGACTGTTACCGTAGTGTGGCCTTGTTCAGATGCGGACTCTCCCTCAGGGCCCACGCGGCTTACAGGCTGCAGACCTGTCACTATGCCTGTGCTTTCACTGATTAAAATGTATGCATGAACATGTACATAAATTGCAGGGGTTTTCAGAACGGGAGTACACACTGCAGCCAGCCCGGACAGCTGCTGTGTCCTGGCCATTGACTCTGTCCCTACAAGGGAACTACTACCCTTGTCTCTAACTCGGTCTTCATCTCTGCCTGTGTGTGACATTCATAAATGGAGTCACACACTGTGCACATTTCACGTCTTCTGGTCACCTGGGTTGGGTGTGGCAGTGGCCCGGTCCGTCGTTGCCCCCTGCACAATCTGCTGGCTAAAGCGCCTCTTTGCTCTTCTGTGTCTGCGTTTGCGTTGTTCCCAGGTGTTTAGCCGTCATGGATCTCCTGCTTTAAAGATGTAAGTAAAGGCTTGGGGGTGAGCACCTGTGGAGAGTGGAGCTGCGGGGCCCCAGAATGCATATGGGCTCAGCTTCAGTGGGGGTGATTGCACCCGTGCCCAGGCCACCAGCAGCGACACAGGCTCAGCCATTCTTGCAGTCTTCCTCTCTGCCTCTGTATCTGCAGCAGGCTGACTGCTGCCTCCCTTCGTTGGGTCAGCCCTATTTTTAAAAAATTGTGCTTTTGTGTGTGTGCGTGCTGATCGGTCCTGAAGAAACAATGTTGGGATAGGTATCATTTAACTAGGGGAAAAAAATCCCCTGAAACTCAAAAGATTAATTTGCAATAGGAGCACAGAACTATAAAGGTGTGGGGGCAGATCTTGAGTGCAGACCCACTCCAAGCTGGCACTTCCATGCAGTAGAACCTTCATCACCCGCCTTGTCCAGTGCCAGCACTTATGTATCTGTGGTAGACACCAGGGTTCAGGGGAGCCCAGCTCTCAGCTCCCTTGCCCTGCTCTGGGAATGTGTATGGTATCTGATAAACATTTTAAATATTAATCTTTTTAATCCTTCCTTCCCTTCCCTGCTTCAACAAGTGAAATAGTCCATCTGAGAATGTAAAGAATTCTGAAAACTTTTTGCTGCTGAGGCCTTGTGTCTGAACACTGGATTTCCACACATACTTCAGTCAAAACACTACTTCTGTTGACTCCATTCCAGGCCGAGTTTCATCGTCCATTATCAGAGGTCATGAAAGAATTCAAGTTATAACAGATGATGTCGCAAAAAGTTTTGTCATCATAAAATAGAAAAAAGAGGCAAAGGTGGGACGTAACAAAAGGGGCAAAGAAAAGCGGGGAAGAGGGATCCTGAAGGTTTGCAACACAACCCAAAGGTGTTCAGTGAGACCATCACAAATGTGCCCAGCTGCTTGGCTCTAGAAACCAAATGATGCATCAAAACCTCTGTGTATCAGAGCATCATGTGGGGTGCATGTGGAAGGCTCCCCAGCTGCTGCAGCCAACTCCAGCAGTTTCCTGGGATGTTTTAAGATTTTAAACAGCAACACTGTCGGGCAATCTACCAGCTCAACGCGGTTTCCAGATGTCAACATCAGTTTATGCAACTTTTTTTTGATGATGCATACCTTTGTAAGATGACATTTTTAAATAGCTGTTGTGATGAAGTATCAGGGGCTGGAGCCGTGGCTCAGCAGTTGTGGCGCTTCCCTGGCATGCACAAGGTCACAGGTTCGAACCCCAGCACCACGTATACAATGAAGTATTGGAGCAACAGAGCCACATGAAAAACTAAATAAAACTGATTCTCACTGTCCCTCTCAAGTGAAAAATCACGTGAATAGGGCAGTCATATTCCATGATTTGAGATGTGGCACAGTGCCTGGCAGATCCACACCTGCCATTTGTAACTGTGGTGCTTTCGATATGAAATAAAACTACTTTCCAAGCTGCAGGCGTGGTTTTTTTTTTTTTTTTTTTTTTTTTTTTTTAAATAAAAGGAGTTATATTAGGACATGAGTTTCATTGTTAGAACCTACCTACTTAATAGAATGCTTAGTAGTTAGTAGTTTCTTTGGCGAGGGATATCATGAGTCAAGAAAGTCTGAGAACATCTGCTCTCCGGCTACAACCCAATTTAGAATAGCCAGCTAAATGGATTTAATCTTGGGTCCTATTCACTTTGCAAAATGTTTCCCCCTTACTTTAAAGTTGTCCTGTCGCTAGCACATCGTTGATAAATTTACGCTTGACTGAGCACCGAATTTGATTGTTATGGTGTTGAAACTGAAGAAGGATCTGAACCCCCTGGACTCAGGCTCCAGTTGTTTCCAATACAAATTTGAGGCAGAGAGTACAAGGAAGAGGCATGGGATTTCGAGCACCAGCAGAACTGGTTTAAATTCCAGGCAAGCTACTTTCTCATTTTGAGCCTCGTCTATAAAATTGGAGGAATTTTTTGTCTGAGTCGTTGGAAAATGAAGTGAGATCTTGATGAGAACACCACGCCTCCTTTTGCAACCTCTGACATCATTCCAAGCCCTTTCCTGGTGACTTCAGCTGCTTCAAGGTGAACCCCAGTCTACAGTTAGGTGTTTTAAATTCTGAAAAACACATGACCACTCAAAATAATTATATGTGGAGTAAAAAGATTCCTGCCTCAGGAACTCTGAGTCTGAGTCTAACAAATGCAGCAAGGAAGAAAAAGTCAAAGAAAATAGATTGCAGCTGTATTTAAAGAGATCAAGTTAATGAATAGCGTGGGGCACAGATAGGGGTGGCCCATCTGAGATCAAGGAGATTTTCCATGGCCCAAGATGAAATGGAAGCCGGATTAATAGGGGGGCCTCGCAGCCATGCCCTCCCCCACCCCGCCTAGAGGGAGAAAGGAAGTGCGGACGTTATTCAGCGGGTTCCTGTCCATTATTTCCTCCCGATACCGTTCTTGGAGTTCTGTGGCCAAAACATCCCACCCGTGTGGAGTGAAAGCAAAGATTTCTTTCTGTCTCTGAGGCTCTCCTAGTTAGCGGCACCTAGACGTACTTGTGAGTTCTGAGCCCAGAAAAGTGGGGGACAGCCGTGGGTAAAGGTAAGGGCGAATGTGGGGTCCAGAAAAGCCTGTGGACCTAGGACTCTTAACTCCTGTGCCCACATAATCCACTTAAGGACGACAGATGTTACTCCAGACTTGTTCCATGGAACCACCTTTTCTGTATTTACCTCCAGTTTCCATAAAAAGCAATAAAACTTGTAGGTTTTTAAACAGACCTAAGGATTTATAAAATATGTTTACTCACATTCTTTACTCAAACCCAACTTTATGAACCATAGCAGAGCATCCACATTGTATTAAATTGAGCATTATCTTTCTCTCAGAGACACTTGGAATGACTTGGATGACACTCTCAGCCCTGAACACAGGTCCTGGTGCTGACCTGACAATGCTAAGCCTTCCACCCTTGCCCAGTAGTTTGCAATACCCAGAAATAACTGAAGCATATCTGATGAGTGAAGCAGAAGATTGAACTGGGTGCGTCAGCCGGGAGGGGGTGGTCCCCTGGGAAAATAATGTTTTTCAAGGCTTGATCCTTGGCAGGAAATGCTTTGCAGCAAGACTTTCCTCCCTTAAAAACCAACTTCCCGGGGCTGGAGCGGTGGCTCAGCAGTTACGGCACTTGCACGGCATGTGTGAGTGCGCGAGTTCAAACCCCAGCACCACGTACACAATGAAGTCTCGGAGCAAAGAAAACCAGATGAAAAAAACTAAAGTTCTCTCTTTCTCTCTCACTGTACCTCTTAAAAAACAAACAAAAAAACCACTAACTTACCCTGAGCAGCATGAAAGACACATGGCTGCACGGTGATTTCTACCAAATTTTCAAGAATACCAGTCTTTCCCCAACTGTCAAAAAACTTAAAGATGTGAACATTTTCAAATTCATTATATGAGGTCAATATCACCTCAATTCTAGAATCAGAGAGGGACATCACAAGAAAGGAAAACAACTAGCCAACATCCCTTATGAGCATATAAATGCCAAAATTAAAATATTAGCAAATTAAACCCAGGGCATATTAAAAGGATTGTTTACATTTATGATAACCAAGTGTGATTTATCCTAGGAATTTAGGTTTTGCCTAAACTAAGGAAAATCAATGTAGAACATTGCTAACAGAACAAAGGGGGTGGGAGAACATGGTCATCTAATTGACCAAAAAAGGCATTTCACAAAATCCAACTCTCATGATGACAGATATTAGAAAATAAAGAATAAAGGGGAAACTTCCTCAAAGTGCCCCCTTATTTATGAAAAACCCGAAGTTACCATCATACTTAATGTTGAAGGCTCAGTTTTCCCCCTAAGATCAGGAATAAGACAGGAGTGCTCACCTGCACTATAGCTATTATCAGAAGTTACAGTGAGAAGTAAAAGGTTTTCAAATTAGGAAGCAGCACAATTACCTGCTCCCAGACAACACAGACAGAGAATCCCAAAGAAATTAACAAACGAATTTGACAAAGTTGTGTAAGACCAAAAAAACCCCCGAAAACCACTGTTTCTATATGCCAGCAGCAAACAATCCAAAAAGAAACTGAGAAAGTAATTCCATTTACAGGAGCATCTAAAAAACTATTTCACTCAATTAAATGCTTAGGGACAAATCCATCCAAGGAAGTGAAAGATGGTATGCTACAAACTAGTGAACATTGCTGAAAGAAATTGAAGACTTCCTAAGAAGTGAAAGGTATCCCAGCTTCACAAATAGGAAGAACTAGCACCGCTAAGATGTCAGTACTACCCGAAAGAGCTAGAAGCTTACTGCGATCCCTCTTTTAAACAAGCAGAAATGGAAAAATCCTACACAAGTTCAAATGGAATTTCAGAGGAACCAAAATAGTAAAAACCATCTTGAAGAAGTTGGAGGGCTCACACTGGCCGACTTTGAAGCTGCACTCAGTGTAGTTACATTACCCTCATAGGGACATATACAGTGAAACAGAAGGGCAAACCCAAAAAAGAAACTCTCACGTGGATGGTCAAGTGATCTTCAACAGGGGGCAAGGTGCTTTAATAAGGAATAAATTTTTACTTTACTTGACACCAGATTAAAAATCCAAAATTGTTCAAAAACCAAAACTTAAATATAAAACTCTTAAAGAAAATGCCAGGGGACATTGGATTTTACAATGATTTCATAGATGTGACATCAAAAGTACAGGTAACGAAAGAGAAAGAAATTGGACTCAAAAATAACAGGTGCACCGAAGGACACTCTTAAGAATGCAGATTAGTGCACAGTGGAAGAAAATATTCGCAAATGATGTGTCTGACAAGGGCGTGATATCCAGAATACAGCAGGTACACGTCAACAAAGTGACCCAACGCGAAGATTGGTAAAGGACGTGGATAGACGTTTCTCCAAAGAACATATACAAATAAGCCCATGAAAAGATGCCCAACATCAGAGTCACTAGGGAAATGCAAGTCAGAAGCACAGTGAAGGGCTGGAGCGGTGGCTCGGCGGTTACTGCACTTGCCTGGCATGAGCGAATACACGAATTCAAACCCCAGCACCATGTACACCATGAAGTGTCCCAGGAATGAAAGTCACATGAAACACTAAAAATTGCTTCTCTCACTGTCCCCTTAAAAAAAAAAAAAACCAGTGAGATATTCTACCTATTTATATAGCTGCCATCAACGGAAAATAATTAATGTTTGTTGTTGGGACAGTGAGAGAATCAATTTTATTGAGTTTTTCATGTGGCACTCATTGTTCTGACACTTCGTTGTGCACGTGGTGCTGGGGCACGAACCTGCATCCTTGTGCCTGGAAGGCAAGCACCGTAACGGCTGAGCCACTGCTCCAGCCCCAGAAAATAACTAATGTTGACGAGCGAGTGGAGAAGTTGGAGCCCTCAAAGGCTTGTGGTTCCTCCAAGTTGAAACCTAGATCTCATTTACAACCCAACAATTCCACTCCTGGCTAAATAGAGTTGAGAACAAAGATCCAGACTGCGGACATTAGTGTTCCTAGCAGCATAATGCACCATGTCCAAAAGGGGAAAAGACCCAACTGTGCACTGATGGACGATCACAGAGAAAACGTGGTACGTATAGACAGCGGAACGATACTAGGGACGAAATTCAGATACATGCTGTGATGCATATACAAATTTTTACATGCTTGGTGCTGGGCATTGAACCCAGGGCTGCCTGCATGCCAAGCACAAATTATACCACTCACCGCACCCTAACCCCAGATGAACCTTGAAAAAGCTTGCTTAGTGAAAGAAGCCAGACACAAGGACATATATGACCCCTGTCATGTGACTTGGGTGATGGCTGTGGGCAGTGACAAGAATTCACCAAGACAGAGGAGCAGTTAAAGTTTATTGGAGGAAGATGTACAGGGATAACCAAGTCACCTGTCCGTGGACTCAGTGTGTGAGCTTTCATGTGCCTGTGACTTCTTGGTTCGCCTTTGATGGGCTTTTATTGCTAAGTGAGGGATGATTGACAGATTTCCTGCACATGCACAAACGCTCATTCCCGGGTTTCACATTAGATCATGAGGAGTCGTAAGTATGAGGTCTTTAGGGGGCAGATCAAGTCTCTGCACATGCTCGTGGTGGTCGCACGTTCTTTTTGCCATTTACACTTGGCGGAAGTTTGCTCTTCTGATAACTGGAAGAGGCAGAAGGAAGGGAGTTCCTCAGCCGCACTTAAGCTCTGCTGTCACCTGGGACAAGAGTCTCTAATCTTCCCTGCCTCAACCCCATTCATGCTGGGTTCCCCACAGAGACAGAGTATGACATCGATTACCAGGGCTGAGGGAAGCGGAAAGGGAGAGTTCCTGTTTACTGGGCAGAGTTCACGATGGTTGTGATGAAAAGGTTTCAGGTTTAAGTAACATGGGAACTGAGTAGTTATCAGGCTTGTCTTCTATTAGGAGTTCTGATGCCACACTAAGGAATCTGCACTTCTTCCAACAGCCAAGGAAGAACCAGCGTAGGCCTCTCTACTAATCATTGTGGGCTACACATAGATTTATGCTTGGAAAGAGGGCCAGTGACAGATGGAGGACCCCAGTTCTCCCCCCGGCCTCCAGACAATGGCTCCGTCCCGCGCCCGTGCATATTGTGGGAAGTAACAGGGCAGCACTTTCTCAGGACCATGGTGCACAGGGTAGGAAGGATTAAGCCACTACCCTTGGTGCCTGGGCTTCCTCCGTGGCCCAGTTTCCGAATGTCAGGGTTTCCTGCAAAGCTGTTCCTGGCTCCGCTCAACCAGCTGGTGGCGTTCTTGCTGCTGATGCTGGGGCTGGTTGGCAAAGCTCAAGCTGGTGTGACCAGCCAGTCTTTTAATCAAGAAAGTGCCTGCTCAGAGGCAGGCTGCCGTCTTTGTACTCCAGCAACTTTGATCCTTAATCTTTTCTTTGGCACACGCACCCCGGATGGCTCCTGGGGACCTAGCAACCCTTGATCCCCGTGGCACCTGCTACCCTCTCTGCTCATCTGCTGTGATTTAAGCGATTGACTCCTGCTTTCTGGCTTTGGTACTTCACCTGTTAACAATGCACACTCTCGTAATAAATGGACGCGCGCTTAACAGAAAAGCCGCCTGGGATGACCGTTTCAAGGGTGGGATCTCGAAGGCAGATGTTCCTGGTGTTTTGTTTCTGCGTGTCTTGTTTTTCCCCAGCCTGTGTGCTTTCCACACCTTATGTGGTCGCATCTGAGACGTAGGAGAAGGGCACCTGCTTGTCACCACGTTGTGGTCCACTACTCTTGACTGCAAACTGGGGAGGAAACACCAGATGCCTGATCACCAACCCATTAAAGTGTCAGAACTTGCCATGTCTATGACACTGGAGAAACCAGCCCGTGTGTCCCACTCGGCTCCACGCTCAGGGCCTGAGTGAGCCTGCACCGGGTCCCCCAGCAGACAGTGGTGAGCAGTCATTACCACTGCTCACTCGTCCCCATGTGGGAGGTACGTTAGCAGGAGATGGAGCCTTCGGAGGCCAGGTCCTGCCTAAAGGAGTCAAAGATCCCTCAGATTTTAGTGACAAGTGTTCTACATGGAGAAGTGTTCAGGATGGGTGGGGTTTTGAGCCTTCTCGCTCATGATCCACAAGCCACCAGAGGGAGGCTATTGTCCTCAACTATTTCCATCTTTGCTGATTTCAAATCTTCATCTGATATGTTGATAGATTTTCTTCCTGAGCTTTCCTCCTAAGTGCAAGATCTTCTCTAACCTCATCCAGGGATTTTCAAGCTTTCAAATTTGAAAAATACCTCCCACCCCACTTTTTTGGGGAGTTTGTGTCAGAGATTGAACCCAAGGTGGTTAGCCACTGAAACACATTCCCAGCCCTTTCTTTTTCTTTTCTTTAAAGACAGGGTCTCACTAAGTTACTCAAGGCCTAAGTTGCTGAGGCTGGCTTTGAGCTTGTGATCCTCCTGCCTCAGCCTCCCAAGTCACTCTTTTTCTCTCTTAATGCAACATTTTTGTTTTTTAAGAGGGGGTCAATTTTATTTTTTCATCTGGTTTTTGTTTTTCTGCCATTTAGTTGTGTATGTGGTGCTGGGAATCAACCTGGGTCCTCACTCACACCAGGCAAGCACTATACTGCTGAGCTACCTCTTCAACCCTCTCCAAGATTTTTTTTCTTCTTCCCAGGGCTGAAGACTGAACTCAGGGCCTTGCACTTGCTAGGCAAGTGCTCTGCCACTGAGCTAAATCCCCAACCCCTCTCCAAGATCTTTTAAGGCAGAAAGTTTGAAAGTTCCAAAGCAACATTAAGAAAAGCAAAAGTTTAGTTATAAAGTGCTTGTTGCCTAGTGTGGAAAAGGCCCTGGATTCAATCCCCAATGCTGAAAACAATAAAGTTGGTTGAATTCTAGCTTAAAAAATTGTAATCTTACCAAAATAGATTGTATTGGGTCAGCCATCAGAATTTTAAAAAGCTACAAGAAAACTCTGTAGTTAAAAATGTGGTAATTCCAGTTGAAGGATATTTTTAACACTTTTAATCATGCAAATCAAAGGAAAAAGGGGGAGGGGAAGCAATTTGACCCCAGCTCTCCCCCATGCCATTAATATGGGAAGCAAAGCCTGAGACAGAGCGACCCAGCACTGAAACCACTGACGCAGAGCCCCAGAAAGTCACCACCAGCTGCCTCCTGGTATCCGTTCCAAACGACCTCCTCCTCTGTAGCAGAGCAGGGAACTGAAGCTCTCTTACAGCGATATTTGAAGTTACAGTTGGGGCTTGAGGAGGCTGCACAGGAGGACCCATGTCCTGAGTGTTAGACAAGGGGACCCGTGTTCTAACCCAGGGCATCTGTGTTCCCGGCTCTCGAACCAGGGGACCTGTTTTCTAACCCAGGACATGCATTCTAACCCAGGGGACTCTTTGTTCTAACCCAGGGGATCTGCGTTCCATTGTTCAACCCGGAGGACCCAAGTTCTAACCCAGGGAATCCCGCATTCTAACCCAGGGATTCCGTTGTTCTAACCCAGGGCGCGCGCATTATAATCCATAGGACCCACGTTCTAACCCAGGGCGCACGCGTTCTAAGCCAGGGAACCCATGTTCTAACCCAGGGCGCATGCGTTCTAATCCATGGGACCCGTGTTCTAACTCAGGGAGCATGCGTTCCTGGTGCTGTACCAGGGGTGTGCGTCCTCTGCGCTCCACCCAGGGGACCCTGGTTCTAACCCAGGGAATCCTGTGCTCTAATGCAGGGGACCCATGTGCTCAGTGCTTTACAAGGTGGGAATCCCTGGTTCCCACCCAGGGAATCTTGTCAGGTCTCTGCTTCATCTGGAACCTGGCCTTGGAAAGGCAGGATGACGACCCTGAGGTCAGCCTGGAGTAAGAGCCAGAGGCTCCGAGGCCACCAAGGTGGACCCCTATGTATGGAGGGAGACTGGGGTGATGAGCCCAGGCCCACCCTCTAGCTGGACCATTTCTGGACAAGGATCCCGAGTAGGGTGTTGGTGTTGAGAAGCTTCAGGGCTGAACTACAGGCTTCACTCTGCAACTGCTTTAGCACAGTCCCCACCACGTCACATGGCCTCTCCGCCTGCCGGAGCAGAGGCTCACTGAATCAGCAAAGCAATGAATGACAGCAGGGTGGCACGCTCGGATGAGGATTACTGAAAGGTGACCACTGCATGCCCGAGTTCTAGGTTTCACCGAGAAGTGGTGACAGCTTTGAGACTGATGTGACTGCCTCTTCCTCACACCAAATCTCTCGAGCTCAGGATTTGGTTACCATATAACTACACACACGCAAACAATCGCTTGGTTCTCCCCTGTGAAATACAACTCAACCCAGCACAGTTCAGCTGCCCGTCAGATGTCAGCATGTTCTGTGTTCCAGATCCCATTCGACGGATCAGGTGGGCCCTCACAGGGGCTCCTAGGACATGACCACAAGCCAGTTGAGTTCTGTAAGATTGTATTTGGTGATGAAAAAAAAGAGGAAGAGGATTTTTTAAAAAATGCTTCCTTCGAACTAAAACAATTAAGGTATTTTTTCATTTGGAGACAGGAAAAAAAAAAACTTAAAAGAACACAAAACTTTACTCAGCACTGGAAGACAGAGTCGGACTCTAAGTTACTTGATCAGCGGCTGGGCATGCAGCTTAGGGGTAGAGAGAGCTCTTGCCTGGCGGGTATGAGGTCGTGGATTCAAGCACCAGCACCCCCCACACGCACTCCACAAATGCAGTCAGGAACTAAGGTGGCTGCAGACAGGTGCCCTACAGGCAGCTCGCCACAGAGAAGAGCCAGGGCAACAAAGAAAAGACTAGGTTTTTGTTTCGTTTTGCTTTTGGGGAGAGGACAATTAAGGGAAACCTCTGGAAATCAACAAGGAAGTGACAGGAACCCTACAGGGCACAAAGGGTCACCAAGGCAAGCTGGAGTGAAGACAGAAGCCAAGCCCAGCTCTAGTTCCCGGTCACTTCACAGGGTAGGTGGGACGGAGCTGCAGCCCCCATGGCGGGAGGGTTCCATGGCTCTCAGGCACTGAGTCCAGTCTGGGGGGCTGGCTGGTCTGAGATACTGCCCTGCTCTGATAGAGGAGCTAACATTGGTCCTTCAACCCCAAGAAGCCAAGCCGCTGAAACAGCTGTGACTGGATTCCATTGAGACTTGGGGGCCAGACCCCTGACACCACCAGAAACCTTAGAGTGGTAAGTGACTCAGGCCCCTCCCCATCCTGCAGTTTCAGGACGCAGCTCTAGAGCCACAGGCCGGAGCCCCACCGGCTAGCCCCTCGGAACTGAGGAAGGGCTCCTCCCCTGCCCACAGCCTTGGGACGTGGAGGCTGGTGCAAAAAGCCCTGGTGTCCCTGATGCTGGGGAAGATCCTGAAGCTCCAAGACCATGCCTGACAAGGCCATGAGTCCCAGCTCCATGAACACTCAACCCCAGGACCTGGGGACATTTCCTGTCCCACAGTTCAGGGATTACAGGCAAAGGCGAAAGCCCCATGTCACTTGCCCTCCCTCCACAGAACCGAGAGATGGTCTCCTCCACCTCTTGATCCTCCAGGATCCTGGATACCAGTGACATAAGCCCTTGTATCACCTGCACATGCCCCAGGACCACAGCTTTGGGACCTCAGGTGATAGTGTAGAAGCTCCAGCATCACCCTTGGGAACTGAAGAGGTCCCCACCCGTGTCCTGCAACTCCAGGAGGGACGCTACCTGTGCTACAAGCCTCAGTGTCACTACAATCACCCCCCAGGGGCTAGGGAAGGCCTTTGCATCCCGCAGCCTTTAGACCTTGACATCGCCATGCTTACCCCACAGGACCTGGCCAAGGGACCCATCCAATCCCGTGGCTCCAGAACTCTGGCTACTGGTGCCACAGGCCCAGCATCTCCCACATTCATCCCAAGGGACCTTCATGCCACATGGCTCTGGGAGCATGGATGCTTGTGTCACAACCCTTGATGTCACCTGTGCTTGCTCTGTGTCTCCTGGGGACAGTCATCTCCACATCCTCAATCACCAAGACCATGGCAGCTGCCATCTAATGCCCAGTGCCACTAGTGTGTGGTTTCCTGGAGCCTGGGCACATGCACTTTTGGAAGTGCATCTACTGCAGAGTTGGGCAAGTGCTTTTATGAGCAACTTCAGTCTGGACTCTTGAGGCTTTCAGACACTGCTGACGTCTCTTACGGCTGAAGAAATCACAAAGATGCTACACAGGAGCTCACCTATAACCAAAGCCAAATCGTCTACAAGATGACCCTCTATATTCCATCTAAGTGGAAAGATCTTTTCCTGCAAAAACTACTCCATGAGGGCCTGGAGAGGTGGCTCAGTGGTAGAGCACTTGCCTGGCATACAGAAGGAGCTGGAGTTGGAAAAACAAGAACCATGAAAAAGTAAAAATTGACTCAGAAAAAAAAAAAGCTACTCCATGAAATTGGAAGAGGTTACTTTTACAGCAAATGCAGAGACATCAATGTAGTTAGGACCGCAAGAAACATGGAAGGAAATAAAATACTTCAAAAGGAAAAAAAATTCTCCAGAAATAGATCCCAGTCTATGTGATGCATGAAAAAGAATTCAATGTAAAAATCTTCAGGAAACTCAGAGAAATACAAGAAAATACTGATAGACAATAGAAAATTAGAAAAACAACTCAATGATATTAGTGAAAAATTCAATTAAGAGATGGAAACTGTGAAAAAGAACCAGTTGGAAATGATGTAGTTAAAAACCCCAATGAAATACAAATTCCAATTGAGAACATAACTTCAATGAACAGAAGATAGAATTTCTAAACTTGAAGATACATCTTTTGAACTATTCCAGTTAAAAATAGAAAATGAAGAAAGTTTACATGACATGGGGTAGCATAAAGTCAAGAAAAATTCACATTACCAAATTATAGAAGTAGAAAAGAAGAAAGGAACCTAAAACCCATTTTACTACATAATAGTTGAAACCTTCCCACATGTTCAAGATACAAGAAGCTCAGAGAATCCCAACAGGATTCAATAAAAAAAAAAAAAAAATAAGACCCAACTCTAGGCTGCCTTAAAGAACCCTCCTTCACTGGTAAAGATACAAACTGAAATTTACTATTGCTAGGCTATGGAAACAACCCCGATGTCCCTCACTGGATGAATGGATCCAAAAACTGTGGTACATTTATACCATGGAATATTACACAGCAATTAGAAACAATGACATTGCAGCCTTCGAGGGTAAATGGATGGTTATGGAAGAGATCATGATGAGTAAAATCAGCTTAACCCAGAGATCTAAGAGTCGATTGTCTCCACTCATCTGTGGAGGTGGGGACTAGACCCTGGACAATGAGA
>PVKS010009491.1:0-63816 GCA_004027875.1 Aplodontia rufa
ATGGAGTTTCATTAAATGCTGAAAGGTTTTAAGCAAACTTTTATATTTAAAATGATTTATGGAAAAACTGCAAATGTAGGAGAGAGTTCCTGTATATTCCTCAATCACTTTTCCCTGTCTCTATTGAGTGAGCAGTTTCATCTTGAATGACTGAGACGTTTGCATTGCTATGTATGTATTCACCAAAGTATAGGCTTAACTAGTTTTTCATTGGTGTCTTTTTTCATATTACAGGATCAAACCCAGGAAGTAGATTTTTTCCTCACTGTGTCTTCTTAGTCTCCTGTGCTCTACGAACTTCTCTTGCTTTGCTTGCTCTTATGATTTTGACAACTTTGATAACCATGGTTCAGGTACTTAGTAGAATGCCCCCCGATGGGGTTTTTCTGTTTTTTTTTTCCTACCCAGTGATTAGGTTGGGCTCAGTGTTTGGAAGAAGGACAATGTGAGCCTGTCACATTGTCTCATACCCAGGAGCTCCCAAGGTCCACACAGTTGATCACTGTGACAGGGCCCATCAACTCTCCACACTAAGACCAGTCCATAGTGAAAGAGAGGGGAATTAACTTCCAACCTCCAGGGAGGGGAGTATATTATTAGAGTTCTTTTGTAAGGAAGATTCCAAATGTATAAACTTTTAACCTGAGGGATTGTCAAAGTAGGACATTGTATAAAATTGAAAATTCATAATAGCATAGCTAAGAAGAAAATGAGGCCCATCACCTCCAGCCTCTACCATAATTATGCACCTTCTGTTTTTCACCCAGGCCCATGGCATGGGTGCTGTCTTTAGTATCTATCAAAATGTCAAGTGCTGGTTTGATAAAACTTACTTCCTCAAGTCTGAGGGTCTGGATGGGGCAGCCGACACCAGACCTTAAGCCAAGTGAGAGGCCAGGCCTTGGGAAGTACAATTGCCAGCATTTCCATGGAAACTGGAGCACAAAGGGGCTGTTTGCCTGGAGAGGTCTGTTTATTTTATTTTATTTTTTAAAAACTATCAAGAATAACCTTTTGAGACGTGACATTCTATTTTCACAAGCGCACTCAAGGTGTCAGACAGAGCCCGATTTTATATTCCTTGAAAACAGAGCGCACGGCAGTGTTTGCTGGACTTTCAACATGTCACTTTCAAACAATTTTATGTACAAATGGGTTACAGTCCCAGGAAAATATTCAGAAAAAGAGGAAACTGTTTCAAAAGGAGTATTAAGTATTATTACATTGAAAGCCATTCAGGGTAGAAAGCCTTCCCACCTGGCCTCCACCTTTGCAAGGACCAAGGTAGGGGAGGGCTGGATAATGGGGAGGAGCCCCATCTTTACGACTAGAGGACCCCGGGAGCTGTGTGTTTACTTGGTCGTTTGTCTCCCCTCCTCTAAACTTGGGCTTGCTTTGCTGACATGATCTTGGAGTTGCTTTCAAAGGCACCTTTGGTCCTCTGCCCTCTGTGGGAACTTTCAATTCTCTCTCCAATGTGGCTCCAGAATGCACACGATTGCCCTGAGGCCAGATCTTCAGGCTCGGGGAGAATTTATTACTCGAGATTTATTGAGAAACACAGGATTACAGGGTATTCCAGAGTCATTTCCATCTTAAAAATAATATATTCATTTAGAGAACTAAAGGCTTGCTTCTTAGATCTGTCACTTTAAAATATGCCCCATCTCACACCAGTGCAGCTTTGATGCCACCACGTCTGAGTGCGGTGGCGTTCAAGGTTGTGTCAAGACAAGAAGGTGGAATAATTTAAAGTGGCAGGGCCAATTTTAAAACAGAGGCCCACTGTTCCTTAGTTTGAGGACTGGACTCCAACTGAGGTACTTTGTGGCCTCTAGAGCTTCTTAGAGAGTTTCTCAAGTTTTACTCTATTCCCGGGAAAATGAAACTTTCCACCAGCAGCCCAGATGGATATCAGAGGCATAAAAATCATGGATGCCATATGAATTAAATGAGGTTTTCGCTGATTCTTCTGTTCCTAAAAGATTCTTTTCACATTGTTTATATTTTGTAGACATTCTGCATGCAAATATTCTGTACTTAAAAAAAATGAACTGTCTTAAAATTTTATCTTGCTGTCTTAATGGTATGAGAATCAGAAGAAAACCTCTGAGCCTAACTCCAGGGGACACTACAACCCAGGTGGAGGAGCCCTCTTTCCTTCCTACCTGCTCTAGCATCTTGAATGGTGACCCCCCAAAACCTATGCTCAAATACTAACCTCAGTATTTCTGAATGTGACCTTACATTTCTGAATATCCCCTATTTGGGATCATTACAAATGTAATTAAGTTAAAGATCTTGAGATGAGATCACTCTGAATTAACCAAATGGGTTCTAAATCTGGCAACACACATTCTTAGAAGAGACAGAAAAAGAGAAGCCTTAGAGACAGAGGAGATGACAGGAACCATGGGAAGAAGGAGGCGTAGTTGGAGAGATGCTTGCATACCACACCTAGAGTTATCTGAATTAGGGGACAGGGCAGGATTCTCTCTCAAGGGCTCCAAGAGGAGCCAACCCTGCCAGCACCTTCACTTCAGACTTCTGGCTCTAGAATTGCAAGGGAATGAATTCCTATTGTTCCTAGCAATGGGACATGGTGATGTGCCCCGGCCGGCATGGAATCTTCCTGTGCCTGTGTCCTCCGTAACATTTTTGTTACCAACTGCTCCTTAGTGATTGTACTTCATTTGTTTCCTTGTCCTCACCCTAGTCTAGCTCTGGAAATTTAAACCCCAGTAGGGTGAACTGGTGACTTTGAAGAGTTCACACTCTTGGGATGGTTGAGAAGGAGTGGAGGGTCTGGGACAGAGCTTCTCAACCTCAACATGGTTGACATTTGAGATAGATAAATCCATGCTGCTGGGGATAATCTGTGCAACCTGGGCTCACCAGGGATGCCAGTGGCAAGTCTATTCCCCATCTATTATGGCAGTGAATAACGCATCGCGACCTCATCAAATGGGTATCCCCTGGGAAGCAGAACTGTCCCCGGTGTGACCCTTTTTTTTTTGCTGGGAACACCCCTGGATCACCTGAAGGTTTTCTTTTTTTAATTAATTAATTTTTTTTAAAGAGAGAGGGAAAGAGTGAGAGAAATAGAAAAATCAATTTTATTCATTTTTTTCATCTGGCCTTTGTTTCTCCAACACTTAGTTGTGTATGTGGTGGTGAAGTTTGAACCTGGGTCCCCGTGCATGACAGGCAAGCGCCTAACCCTCCAGCCCCATCTGAAGGCTTTCTTCTTCTTGATTCTGGTGCTCCTTCTCCTTTGTTCCTGTGGTGTGTCCACGCTGGGGTTAAAGCAATGATTGTGCCTCTCTGTATTTTTCTACTGGCTCCTCCACTTTCCTGATGAAGTTGAAGTTTTATGAGAAGTGTGTCTTTGCTTTCCTGTTTTGCCACACCCATAATGTTTGTTGTGACAGGAAGGAAAGACTGATGGTATCACCTCATGAGGTCCCCAAAGATGCAAATTGGCAAGGCCCACAGATGTACGCTTTGTTACTGGGGAGGACTTGGTCCTTTTGTGTCCCTTTAAGCTAGCCTGGCCATGGGGACACAAATCAGTGTTTTCTGGCCAGTCAGACATCTGGACTTGGGTGTCAAGGACAGCGATAACATCTTCGTCCTAATCGAGCCTGTCTTTATGAAGTTGTTCACTTTTCCCTGAAAGAGTTAATGGGCTCCTTATTGTGACCAGGGCAATTAAAACGTCGTTCAGACACTCAGCTCTGGATTTTAAAGGGCCTCAAATAAGACCTCCAGGGCCCTTTAGGGAATGAGATAACGTTGTTACTGGTGTGAAAGGAGGGTGAGGGAGCAGAGGGTCATGGCTAACCCTGGGAAGATAAATCGTCCAGTGCCGAGCAGAGGCCTGGCCTTCTCCCTTTTTGATGTGGACTTTATATACAGGATCTGACTTGAGATTTGTTAAATGGTTCCCACTTTAGCCACCAGTGCCCATGCACGCAGATCTGTGCAATCTCATGTTCCAGGAAGTCAACGTGGCTTCACAGGCCAATGAAATTGATTGGTCTGACAGGAACACACAAACACTAGGCCGTGGGCTGCACCGCGCACCCCCACCATGTTTATTTAGGAGTGGAGGTCCATTAAGTGCTCCGTGATGGTCTTCTGATAACACCTCCACCCTGGGGGCCAACTGGGACTGGCTGGCTGCCCTCAAATGTGACAGCTGACATTTTTGGATACATTTAGAGATGGGCTTGTCCACCTCTGTACAGAGGACAGAAAGCACACGTCCTCAAGTTATGGCCTCTCTAGCTCCTGCTTAGCAAGAAGTGTCAGCTTACGTAGGTCTGTTTCTCCCGGTGAGAAGACTGTAAAACCTGGCTTTGGAGACTAGGAGCTGGAGAGGGGAGCACTTGCTGCACATGTAAAACAAAGCAAAATAAAACAAACACACATGCTGAATGCAGGAGTTTTATCAAAAGTGTAAACTTTGAGAGCTGTGGAGTTGAGGCCGGAGGCTCAAGTTCTTCGCGCTCTTGAACTCTGATTTCTTAGGTACCAAATCTCAAGAGCTTTGGAGAGAGGATGGAGGCTTTCGTGGCCGCAACCTCCCGCTGAGTTCTATTTCTGTCTGTTTCCTCCAAGCACCCAAATGCTTTCCCTGCCCTTCCTTCACCTCTGTGCCTTGTTCATTGTCCTCTGTCCCCCAGGCTAAAAATGACCCATCTTTGTTCCTATTTTCATTAATTCTTTCCTGTTTTTAGCATCGGTCTTGTGCCTGAACTTCTGCTGGTGCAGGGAATACCGCAGGGAACGCTTTAGAAGATTCCGTGCTGTTTGGGAGTGGACGCTCTGGGTGGGGCAGGTAGAGAAATGGAAAACACGGAAGCTGCAAGTGAACGAAGGTGGTGACTTCTGAGAGTGATCAGTGATGTGGGGAAGTGAACCGGTGTGATCCCAGTGACAGCAGAGGGAAGGCGCGGGGAGGTCACAGAGCAGAGATGGGCTTGGGAAGAGGAACCTCCTGGCTTGGTGGCAGATGCTCCGTCTGGAGAGGCCTGGGGCAAGGGAGGATTTGGATTGGCTGAGAAAGATTGGAAGGCCAGGGTGGAGGAGGGAATCAGAGACACAGGTAGTGATAGGGATTCTGAGAGATGGTGAAAAGGCTGGGTAGTCGGGACAAGGTCCCATTCAACCACACCTTGAAGCTAATTGGTAGAGAGAGATTAAGGCCTTCAAATGCTAAAGACCATGAAGCTTACTTGTGCAGCAACTCTTTTGTCCCAGAGGCAGAAAAACTAAGAAGTGGGGGTAGAAAGAGCAGGAACCTGGGAAGATTTGCTACCTGTTTTACGTAGATTTTGACCAATGATGTTAGTGCTTTTCTCAGTGCCTGCTTTATATAAATCTTAATCAATGCTCATACCCAAAATCAATATAAACCCTGACTTAGCACGCTGAGATGGTGTCCTGTTTCCACATACTCCTCTGTCTTCAGGAGATTCTGCTCTCCTTCTTTAAATAAATCCTACTCCTTTTACTCTTCCCTTCCTTGGTTGTCCCTGGATTTTATTCTTCAAATTTGCGAAACAAGAACCCAGAAGAAGATTGGTGCTGATTGCACCAAGAGCTGCAACGCACCACACCGTTCAACATTAGGGGAAAGCCCAGCTCTTAGCTGGGTGGCTGCTAGCACCATTTTGCCCGCAGAGGTCTGCAGCCAGCCCAAATTTCCAGTTTCAACTGGGAATAGCTGCAAACACTACAAAAGGGCTGCAGAAATCTGCAGTCAACCCAAACTCCATTTGCCAGCAGAAGCAGTGAATCCAGCCTCATCCCAAAACCCCTACATCAGTAGGAGATAAAGTCAAAAAACTAGGAAAAGCAGGCTGGTGCAGAGTTCCGAAGGTCGTGGCTAAGGGATGGCATTTTGGCCAAGGTAGCATGAAAAGCCGTTTAGACGGTTTAAGTCATGGTGGGACATAATTACACATGAATCAAATCCGTTCCACGTTTCTGAGCTATTTAGGGCCCAATGCAAAGGTAGTGTGAGCTGTCAAACATTTGCTGGCAGAATCATCACTGCTGGGGACCCTTAAGAAAAGTCCTTTGATGATGAATTGGGCTCTCCACGCAGTGGTGTGAGCAGATCATCACACAAGTGTCTCCTACCAAGTCAGGAGCTCTTTAGGGTTAACGTGACCAAAGGAATTTATTCAAACTGCTTGCCTGGGTCAATTAGTTTCCTGCAGAGGATTTTAGCATGCTTCTCAAAAGTGTCAGTGTTTAGGCAGTGAAATCAAGATGAAAAGCCCAGACTCCATGTTGTAGGTCCCAGAAAGAACATACGTTTTAACGGCCGCTCTGCTGACTTCAAAATTAAGCATAGTACATTCTTGGGAGTACAATTTCAGCTTCTTTCCAGGACACAAATGGAGCTGTTCACCCTCACTTCAGTCAATAAAGGCAAGACTCGTTAGAGGGAGGAAATTTCCTTTATCATTAATAGGCCACACTCACATGATAAAAAACTGTCTCCAATCCACCCACTTCTTTCCCCAACCTCCAGTCTCATTTTAAGCAGTTCCCACATAGACTATTTATCTTCCACATTTCCCCAACTCTCAATGGCACCATTATACCCTTTATTTGGAATCATAAAACTTTGAGAATAAAAAAGAAGCAAATTAATCCTCCCAGGGGGGAAAGGAAGAGAGATCCTGCCAGATTTTAAATTGTAGGATTGGACTGGCCTCGAAACACAGTTTTCTTTTTCATCAACTCAGCCGGTGGGGAGAAATGAATGGTTATGACAGAGAATCCTGAAATAAAATGCATAATTATGCAAATGCACTAAAAACTGACATCTTGAAGTTAAAACCTGTTGAAAGCCCAAGGAATAAACAATGCGGGTTGGGATAGGGACCATTCGAAGCTACAAATGGGTCACTCTGCTTTCATTATTCACGTGGAAAAGTAACCCTGATCATGATGTGAAAACCACAATTTCCTTCATTTGTGGATTGGACCAGATTAAAAAGCCTTCAGAGAAGAAAAATAGCTGGGAGCACTAGACCCCACTGACCATCCAAAGAGGTGGGATCAGGGTCAGGGATCCTGTCCTGGGCCCCAGTCTACGCCATCCTCTTGCCTTAGTCACTTAACCTCCTGATGACTTCTTCCTGGACTCCAGCCTGGAATTCAGCCATAGCCTTTCCTCTTGGGCCAGAGATCTGGATTTCCTAACTGCCCATTGGGTGAGGTGCCTGGCTATTGCAATTTGCTCTAAGGAGCCTCAAGGCTGTTGTGAAAGCAAAGGACAGAAGTCAGTAACAAACCACCCCTGCAGCAGCCAATAGGAAAACTCCAAGCCCCGAAAGCCTCAAGTGAGTCTCCAGGCTTGGGGTTTGGGAAAGAGAGTCCAAGGCTAGTAAAGACTGTATTTCTTAATTTAATTTAATTTTATTACCTTTTTAATTGGGAGGTACAGTCCCTAGATAATTGGTGAATATTGTGTTCTCATAAAGTGGAATGAAAATCCCTGAGATATGGTGTACGTGCAGAATGTCAGACTTTATAGGATCTGAGAGATAATCTGCTACTACTTTTGCAGTGGGGCTGGAAGATACAGAAGGTCTAAGTGACTTAGTGAAGCTCCTGGAACCACGGATCAGATGGTCACTGGCAGCTTTGAGACATGATTTAGACTGTGATTTAACTGATCCAATAAGTTGAACAGGCATTGTCTGAGAAAGCTGGTAACATTTGAAGTTTTACCCTAAACAGTCAGCATGATGGTAGCCAGAAAGATCCGGATGCTGTGTTGGAGAATATCTTTTATTATGAAAAAAGTGTTACAAATCTTAAAAGAGACACAATTTAAAAAAGGATAGAGACATAGCTGTTGGTTGCAACGATTAAATCAACGTACTTTTAAATTTAACCTTAGTTTAAATTTTTCTTTCCATCCTTCCTTCCTCTTCCTCTTTCTTTCTTTCTTTTTTTTTTTAAAATTTGGAGCGACAGTCTTGTGCGGAGGAGGTTGGTGTAAATCTAGGCCTTGGTGACCTAGCAATGAGAGAAAAACCAAGGGAGTGAAAGGAATCACATGGCAGAGAGAAAAAACCTCCTGTGATTTACTCTGACTTGCTAATTTTCAGAAGGAAATTAATAAAATTGATTCCAGCAAAAACTCTAAGTGGACAAATAGAAGAAAAACAGATCAAGAGTTGTGGATATTTAGGGCAGAGAGAACGTTCTTAGAGAAATCTTTCCCTCAGGGAGAAATAAATATTTAGGAGAAATCACTAACTCTAAGGGTCGTTAAAGCAAGGATCACTCATAGGATGGAAGCAAACCCTCCCACCGGCTGTTAATTCCAATACCTAGACTTGGTGGCAGTAACATGATTAGTTATTGTGGGTTCTGGAAGAAAGCGGACCTTTGGCAATAAAGCCATGGAAATATGTATTTTTAAGTACTATAAAAGATGTGGAAAGCAACTTTTCTTTTCATCCTGGGGACTAGAAATAATACACCTGCAAGGACAGATGAATGGCATAATGTTGGCATTCAATGGGGCATTAAACATTTTGCACCACGTTTATGGGGTTTTCCTGTCATTAATTCTAGGTAAAATAAACTTTTAAAAAATGTTTTGTTGTGTTTTTGGAGCACATTTATTTTCACCAACTTGCTTTTCTTTGCCTTTTTTTTTTCGTGCCAGGGTTTCATGTATATTATGTTTTCTTGTGTCCATCACACTCTTGGCTTATTTCCTAACTGGTTCCCTGTAGCTCTGAAGCCTTTCTTTTCCACCCCATCCCCTTGATGCTCTTTCTTTCAGTCCTGCTGTGGGCCGTTCTGATCCATGGTGGGGTTGGATGTGGTTGGTTCCGCTGGCCCCAATCGCTGTGGTTTGCCTGTGACTCCCCAGGATTGGCAAGTGCTTCGATAGACTGTCCAGAGGATACAAAGATTGGGGCAACCTGAATCTCTCTGTTTCTAAGGTATCCAGTCTACAATTGGTTGTGATGGCAAGGCCTTGCATTTCTTCCTAGATCAATTTGCAGACCTTCTCTTTAATTTTTTCTGCCTTCTTTAAAATGTTTCCTTCCCTGTGAAGAGTCCACATATTTTCCTTTTTAAAAGTTAGTCAACTAAACTGTAAAGGGAGAGAGGATGGTATTTTGTGAGGTGCGAAAAAGAAAAAATAAAAGTCAGAAAGAATACCTGCGTCCTTTGTCTCTGTTCTGCCTCTCACGCAGTGCCTTGTGGTGCTTGGGAGACATGGAACTCTTATGTTCATTTTTTTCTGAGAAGGTTGGAGAACATTGATGAGACTTATAATGCACATAAATTCTCCTTTGGGGCTCCAGGAAGTAGAGAGTGCAGAAGTAAGAGGGAGAGCATCAAGAAAGGACAAGCAGGACACACTGTCCTGATCAAGTCAAACCAAGACCTGCAGTGGTAAGATTCACCTTGAGGATCTGGGACAGGTGGCTCAGTGAATGTGGTTCAAGGGCTAGCTTAATGGGAATCCTTGGAGCTCAGAAACACTCACGTGATTAATATGTACCAGGCTCTGTTCTTAGCACCGAACAGCAAGGAGACAAGGTGCATTCCTCTTGGCTTGGAGATTAATTGTAAATGCTTCCTGTGGTCGTAAGTGCTAACAGGGAAGTTGAGCATGTGGGGAGGCGAGGGATGAGGTGCTGCTGTATTGTACAATGTGGCCACAGAAGCCTCTTGGGAGTGGTGCTGGAGCAGAGAATGGAGTGAAGTGAAGGAGGGAGCCAGGTGGTTCCTCAGGGAAGGAGCATTCCAGGTGGAGCATCCTGGCTACAGGCCTTGAGGTGGGAGGCAAGTGTGAGGCACAGCAAAGGAGGCAGGGACAGTTGGTGCTGAGTGTTGGGCTCAACCACCAGACCCACTACTGTATCCAAAGACCTCGAATTGGGTTAGATACTGGATACTAAAAAGGGGCCCAGCTGCTTCTTTTGACCATTCAACACCTGATCCTAAGGCCTGGTGACTTGTGACGGCTGACAAGCCTAGCTCTGGATCCTGAGTCCACTTGGTCATTCGAGAACATCTTGATGAAGGTTGGTCATCCATGGCCTTAAGGGCGGAGTTGTCTCACAGGAATCTCATTTTGGTAGTTTCCAAACCTTCTTCCCCTTGATTCCAGAGAATTCACCATCATTGCTGATGGATAATCTTTGACACCTGTTGCTATGGACTCTGGTCCTTGTCCTGGGTTTAAGGTCTCTTCAGATCAGCATTAGGGGTGAAAGATGGTGGAGGCAAGCTTCCTCCCAGTACTCAGTGTAGACTCAGGCTGGATTCAAGGAACAATGAGTATCATTTGGGCACTCAAATCCACTGAGAAACCCAAGTTAGGGTTATTTAGCTGAATGGACCCAACAATCCCATTGAATTGAGGCCTTTGCTGGCTTCATACAATGTGTAGCTAACTGATGGGTCCACTTTCTGTATGACTTTGGGTGTGGCAGATCATCGTCACGTTTTTATGACCTTTTCCTCACTTAGAAAAAGGATTCTGTTTAATTCCTGGAATTCCATTCAGTTCCCAAGAAAGGAGACCATGAGAATAAAATGTTTATGGTACTAAGAATGTTAAGGGTTGAAATTTGATGATGCCCTTGCTGGTTGGTTGAAGACAGGGCCCACTTAGTGGCCTTTTCCATGAGAAACTTCGGGAAAGGAGATGTCCACTTTCATCTGAGTGGTATTATTCTTGTGGACTCTATGATAGAAGCCAGACTGCTCAGTGAGTAAAGAAAAGTCTAGCTTCCCATGCAGAGGCTGCCCCTCTGCCTGCTGGACTCACAGTCTCCTCTGCTTCCTGAAGCCCCACAGCTGCTCAGGCCCACCTCATGCCTACCGAGAAGATGCCCACACTCTCCCTTCTTCCTCGGAAGCTTGGATAATTGCCTGGCTGCTTCACCATTCCGAGTCACGATATGGCCTTTTTCATACTCCCTCATCCTGGCTGGAAGTATCTTACAGACGGATTCAGAGCTTACCCTGTGTGGCCCACCATGAGTTTCTGAGTTTGGTGAAGCCATGTCTTTTTTGTTTAGGTGTCCTGAGTGCCAGCACACCTTGGGTCATCAAAAATTTGCTGTGAAGATGAGGTCAATGCTTAATGAACTGAGGTCTATCACAGATAGTATGTCTAATACCGGGTCTATCATGATGTTATGAAGAACTAGTATAAACAAATCAAAGTGATTTCAGAACACTAAGAGGTATATGCATAAGTGACAAGATAAGATAACTCACAGTAGATCAATTAGAGAACAGCATTTGACTTCACTACTTATAAGAAAGTAGAACAAGCCTCTTCTTTGCTGATAGGTTGTGGCTAGTGCTGGCAATGGTGAGATAAATTGGTGCATGCCAATGCATGTGGATAATGTGTACTTTAAGTCATAAAACATTCATGTGTTTTGACACAGTAATCCTGCTCCTGGAAACATATTAGAAGGAAATAGTTCAGACTAAGGAGAGAGGAAATGTACAGTTGTGTTTTCTTTTTTTCATGGCTCTGTTCTCTATCACTGTAAAAGCAAAGTGGAGAACCATACCAATAAGAGAGGGGCAGATAAAATCGGATACCCTGTGAAATACTATACAGCATTATAGAAAGCATTTAGGGAGGTCTTGTAAAAATTGAAGTGCAGTTTTAAATATAATGTCTAATGATAAAGCGGAATCTTTTTTTTCATTCAATACCGCTACTGAGTTGGGGAGGGAGGGCTGAGTTACCAAAAAAAAAAAAAAAAAAAAAAACAAAACAAAGGGGGATTCAAGGGGTAGAGGGCATTTGGTGGCTTGTATTTTGCCCTTCTGGATCCCTATATTTTTCATCTATGAAATGGGCATGAAAATTTTTACCTCTTAGGACAAGATAACACTGTGTACTAAATGCAGAGCGTTATTAGTCAGCTTTGCATCACTGTAACAAACTACCTGGGACAATCACCTTCATCAAGGAAAAGGTTTCTTTTGGCTCAGGGCTTCAGAGATTTCAGTCCATGGCCACTTGACCCTGTTGTTTTGGACCTGTGGTGGCACTGTACATTACGATGGCAGTGTATGGTTCCTGTTCATCTCATGATGTCCAGGAAGCAAAAAGAGAGAAGGAAAGGGGTTGGGGTCCCAAATTCCCTTTCATGGCATAATCCTACTACCTCACTTTCTACCACTGAGCCTCGCCTCCTAAACATTCCAACACCTCCCAAAAGCACTAAGTTGAGGACCAAGCAGGCTTTGGGGGATAGTCTAGATCCAGATCATAGCAAGAGTCTACTCATAAAGCACAAGTTTAATAATTGCAGATATATATTATTATCATTAGCAGAACTTATGACATTTATAACCTAGACCAAGGAGTCAAAACATGATAGCTCAGAGTGGGTAGGGGAACAAAATGGGGGCCATGATGCTGCTCCTTATGACAGTTGGGAGTTTAGTTGAGACAGATGGCTGAGAGGCTGAGGCAGGATTTAGGGGGGATCCTGAAGAATGGGAGCAGAGAGCATTGGAGGAAGGAAGGATGACACAGGTGGGTTGTAAGGACAGGCAGAGGCTGGCCTGATTATTAGTGAGGGGTGTTGCTGTTAGAGAGTGGTGGATAGATGAGTTGGGCACAATTTAGAGATCTTCAGGATGAGGCCCAGTGGTTAAGAGTCTCTGGGTTCAATCCCTAATACCAAAAATAAATAAATAAATAAATAAATAAAATAAAAATTCTCAAGTGAAGGTGGGTGTTTAAATGTCAAGGCAAGGTCTGGAAGAAGACAGAAGCCTCTGGAGCTCCTCACTGATAGAATGAAAGGAGTTAACAAACTTGGACTTCACCCTCTGTCTCCTTTCCCATCCCAGCACCTTCTCAGGAAATGAACCCAGATGAATCATTTGCATCTTTGTGTGAACGCAAACCTACCTGTAGTAATCTTCCAAAATCATTCAAAAATTCAATGAGGAATTCCTCAGAACAATTGGATTTCAGCTGCCATTGCTTGCTGCAGAATGAAACACCTCAATCCAGTCCAGTCGTTGGGCACCGTGGGAGGAGGCGCACGTGGTGCTGACCCTGGATGTGTAAACCTACTCTGTCTAGACAGAGTGCCACTCCTACTGTGCACGTGTTGCTTTGCTTACTCATCACTAGCTAATCATTCGTTTATCCGTCCATTCACCCCATAATCCGTCCTTCCACTTAACAGCACTCTGTGCTAAGTGCTCATTTGTGAAGGCTGAGGACCCAGGGCACTGGGCAAAAGCAGATGTGAGAGATCATTGAACTTGAGGATCTTTATGGGAGACTAGTTTTGACCAATGCCCTCTTGAAAGACTCTGCAAATGTTTTCTGTGTAAAATTACATGGTGAAAGAGAGTGAAATGCAAATATTCCTGTTCACCTCACATAGGTGGCTTTGAACGCAGAGGGCAGCTGTGAGGGATGGATTGCAGGGCTCCAGGACTCACTCCAAGTGGGGCACTGTGCAGGGCCCCTCGATATTTGGCCCCTAAACTGTCCTAGCCTCTCTGCTGTTCCCACTATGCTGTAACCCACAGTTAAGTAGTCTTTGATCAGCTTTTGCTCCTGAGCATGTGAGCATTTCCACAGCCCTCTGCTTTTGCCAGAAGCTGTAAATACCCACAGCCTGGACAGAGCCTCTTCAGATTCTCCTTGTCCTAATCCTCCTTCCTAATCCATTCGCGTTCTGTGTTCGCTCAGGAGCCTTCCTGGTCCTCCCCCTGGAGAATAAGCCACTGTCTCATATGTGTCCAAGTGTGCTCCATGCTGCCCTTTACCACCGTGTAGCCAGCAGACGTCAAGTGTAACGGGAAGCCTCAGAGGTGCTTGCATGGTGAGCACACGGTAGTCCTCATGGCTACGGTGGGGATCATGGAGATGCCTTCATATCTTGTGCATGTGTGAGTACTCAACGTCTGCTCCCCGGGCTTCCCCTGTTGTCACTTGCGGTGTCTCTGGCTCTATCATAACTGCTGATTACCAGATTTGCCCCTTTTCCAACATTCATCAAATTCTTGTTTCAGAAGCAGTAAGCATAGTGGCTCTGGGCAGGCTCCTGGTGGCAGACCGCCTGGCGGAGCTGAGGATACCACTTCCTGGCTGGACGTGGGGAAATGACTGGCTCTCCCTGGGACTCAGTTTCCCCATTTGTCAAATGGGCAAAGACCAAGTTCCTGCCACACAGCACATTATGAGGTTTACATAAGGAGCTGTCCTTCCCAAGCCCTCATTTAGGTTCAGTAGTATTAGTAGGCGCTGGAGAACTGTTTATTGAGAGGCTGATGAATGATTGTAGTGTGTGATCATTTCAGGAAGCCTGGCTAACATGAAGGTGTTTATTTGGTTCAGAACTCCTGTTTCTTGACCTCCCTATAATTAGTTTCTATTACTAGGTTATTATTAAGTTGAGAGGAAATACTTTCCTGTGACCGTCAATGTCCTGAAATACTGCAGGGTAAATGCTACCGATGCTTCTCACATCAAAGAGGAAATTCTTTGGTGGGTTTTGGTAACATGGATGAGTTCTAAGGCGAGTAGCTGTTGAAAGTGGGGATTGTCCTGTAAAGCAGTCGGTAGGAATAGCAGAGCTGTGGGCTCTGGGGAGTTTTGGGAAGCATTTCTTCAAGTCTTCATTCTCCCACTCTAAGGAAACCCATGATGATGCCCTGGGTGGGGGGTTCAGAGCTCAAGGAGACACTGAACCCTTAAGGAAAGAGGCCTGGCTTATTTCTTATATCCCATTCAACTTCCAGAACAATCCTGGGCCCACAGGTTTGCCCAATAAAGATCTGTGAGTTAATTATTAAAATAATATTATTGACCAATTATTAAACTAATAAAGTCTCCAACTTCTGTGACTTCTGCTTCTTCACCTGAATGGGAGCAGTTGACACTATGCGGAACATAGTGAAAGAAACCATTTTCGAATGCCCTCCGGCACTGCCTCATGCTCTAGAAGTCTCCTGTGTTCAGTCTCCACAGCAGCCCCTGTGGTACTGGCTCTCACACTCCTCCTGCTCCAGGTGAAGGCTCTGGGCTTAGAGAGCAGAGGCGCTTGCCAAAGGTGCAAATAGCAGACACAGGATTTGAGGCTGGGCTTGTTTATACTTCAGGAATCTATGAATGATCATTGATTGGTGACAAAGAGCCTTAACATAAATGGGGTTTTTCAGGAAAGATTAAGAGGTGACTTTCCCAGCATACTAAAAAGTCCCTTATCCCTTTCCTCTCTCTCTTCTTTCCTCAGGTCCCCACCTCCCCAGTACTTCTCCTGTCAAATGCTCTCTGGTTTACCTTACCCTCAGTGAGTTCCCTGGATGCCTTTCTCTATAGGGTACTTGTCCTTCTCTTTCAAAGCGTTGGTGATAAATGGCATTAAAGAATTATTCACTTGGTTGTTTAAGTCTATCTTTAGCTAAAAAGTAAGCCGCAAAAGAACAAGGCTGCCTCTACACAAGCCTCAAACCAGAGTCTGCCTAGTTCAGTAAGCGATACCTGCAATAAATGCATGTTAAAAGCATGAAAGAATGAGCACCTACTATGTGCCCCTTGATGAAGGAGGCTGGAGCAAGGACGGGTGGGTGGATGGATGATGCTAACATTTGCATTCAACCAAACTCTTCCAGTCAGAGAGCAGGTGAGCACGCTCCACCAGGGGCCACTCTCGAGGAGTGGAAAGACTCTGGAGTGGACAGGCGTCCCGTCTGATGAATGCTGTGCTGCGGTGCTTGCTTGTGCTTGTTGGTTCACTTGCTTAGGTACTCCTTCAGTTACTCTGCAGGAAACCGCAACTGTCACAAACACGGAGCAGTATAGTAGCTGTTGGTGACCTAACTGTGAGTAAAAGTTTACTGGGGCTGGAAAGGTGGCTTAGTGATGGAGCACTTGCCTCGCATGTGTGAGTTTCTGGATTCAATCTCCAGCACCACATACACAAATAAATAAAGAAAAAGCAGATGAAAAAAATTCACTCTCTCCCTTAAAAAAAAGTGGAGTTTACCATTTGGTAGGAAAAACAAAAGCTAGCTGCCATTTGCCAGTAATCCCATGAGGAAGACTGGGCTTCATGATGAGGTTCTCACCATCTCTTTATGAATGTAAAGGTTAAGAGACTTGGCTAAAGCCACATGGCCAGAAGGTGGCAGAGCAAGGACTCACACTTGAGACGGTTGAGATCCTAGAGTTGTTTGAGGACAAAAGAACGCATGATTTCAAAGTGGGCAACATATCAGTGACACTTTGAGTGTTGTTAAGGAAACCCACCCATTCTTTATGAAAATCTGTTCTTTATTTTTTGTGGTACTAGGGATGGAACCAAAGGCCTCAGGAGTGCTAGGCTTCACCACTTAGCTGTAGCCCCAGCCCCACAGTCTGCTCCTCAAGGGGCCGGATGGATGCATGGAGCTGTCTCGCACAATGGAGGTGTTGGTACAGAATGGGGGAGGCGCAGGCAGGCCGGGAGTAGGACGTGGCTGCAGAGGGCTGAGGGAGGAGGTCACATGGAAGTCTGAGGGATACAGGAGACCAAGATGGGTGGGCTTGAGGAGAGACAACTTCCAGGCAATGAACCCTCTCATGTGTGACCTGCTTTTCATTGGAGGGGAGACCTCAAAGGAGGCGAAGCTGGGAAGCCACTGCGCCTTTCCTTCTCCCCACTTTGGTACCCATACTGATATTACCTCCTTTGCCTGCAATTGAAGGGCTTTTAGAAGAGGGTCAAATGCATTTAGATAACTATTCCTCATCATAATTGAAAACGGAATGAATAAAATTAACCAGTGGTGAGAGAATTTTTTTCATCTTAGAGAACAGCGTTGTGTGGCACCTGGAGCAGGAGTTAAACACAATGGCTCCGAGTTCTGGTCTCAGCCATGCAGTTTTGGTGTCTCAATTTGTTTGGGATGCTATAACAAAAACCATAGTCTGGGTGGCCTACATACAATGGAGAGCAGGCCGGGAAGTCCACGACCAGGGCGCCAGCAGATGCAGACTCTGGTGAGGGTCCACTTTCTGGTTCATCCATGATAGCTTCTCACCATGCTCTCACATGGCAGGGGTGGCAAGGCAGCTCTCTGGGGCCTCATTTACAAGGCACTGACCCCATTTGTGAGGACTTAGCCCTCTTGACCGAATCACCTTCTCAATGTCCACCTCCTAAGACTGTCATCTGGGGAGCTGGGTTTCCATGCACTAATTTTGGAGGAACCCGAACTTGTCCTGTTCCCTAACTGCTCTATACCTTTACTCCTTGTCCCTGGAGTGAGTGGGTTGGGCTGAGGAACTGCAGGGATTCTGGGAAAAATACCTTAGGAGCAATGTGGGCTCAGTGGAGAGGCTGAGGGGGGAAGATTGGAGCCCCTACTCCTGCTCAGCCTGAGCAGTTTTGCTCTTCCTTGGCTTAGAATCCATTTGAAGAACACTTCCCCTTCAGATGGTTTATTTGCATGACCGATAGTTGACACGCAGCCTTACATGTAAGGTGAGCCAGATACTGGGGACATCAAAGAAGAAGACATGGAGACAAACCAGTTTATCCCCACAGCTCCTCTCTGACGGTGAAGTCTGGAAAGTGCCATTCTAAATTTGTTGGGCTGCGTGACTCCAGACAACTTCCTTAACTCCTCTGAGTAAGGCTTTTCATCTGTTGAATGGAGATAATTATTTTGTGTACTTCACAAAATGGTTGTAAATGTTACACAATAGAACCCCCACTGTGGCACTGAGCTTTAGAGCCCCCTGCAAAGAAAAAACAGCTTCTCTTTTCATTTATTATTTGGTTCTCTGGGAATTCGCTATTTCTTCCACTCGAGTGGGGGTGAAGGTGATGGATGAAGGTGCCACTGACGTCTCTGTCTGGAGGACACCAGCCGTACGTGAGCGAGTGTGCTCGTGCTGATGCATACAAGATATGCTCAGGTGTCCTGGGATATACAGACTTAAATTAGAGCCACACATGCTTCCTGTACCCTTGCCAAAGAGATAAGAAAGTCCTCTCAAGTGTTGACAAATGCAGCGCCATCTACGGGCAAGCTCTGCTCATTCATTTCCTTCAGGAACACTCAAGGAGTGTCCACTGCATGCTAGGCCTCCTGCCCGCTGCCAGGATGGACACAGGAGCCTTACTCTGCAGAGTTCACTGGAATGGCTGGATCCCTGCTCGACCACTCACTCAGCAAATGCTTACTCAGAGCCTATTGGGTGCCTGGCATTCCAGAGGGTGCTCAAGATGTAAAGAAATTGAAAAGTGGTATTTATCCTCGAGAAACATGTGCCCAGCTAGGAGGAAGAGTAACTTCCTGCAGCAATCGCCACATTGCTACTCTAGCTCACGGAGGGCCTCATTTGTGAGCCCTGTAGAGGCCCCTACCAGAAGTCCTTCCCTATAAAAGGGTTGGTCTCAATGGTGATCTGACAGCTGTAATGCTGGAGATTTAAAGGCTTGCAAATATTAAATGGAAATTGCTGTCATTCATATTGGTTTAATGTGATTAAAGCGGAGTAGAATACAGCAGGCCCCCTAGTGCCTGGCGTTTCTCATCTGACTTCACATCCAGGTCCATGAAGTACAAATGTCTGTCCTTACTTTGTAGAAGAGGAGTGTGGATTCATAGGAAATTCACGCAGAGTCTCAGGGAGAGCTAAGAATTGAAGCTGGTGCAGGCATCAGCAACTTAGGGGGCTTCTGGTGGGGAGCCTGGCTTCTCGCAACCGTGCTCAGAGGAAATGATACTCCCTGACTGATCATATTCTTGCTTTCCAATTATATCCTCAAGGGCAATTTTGGATCTCTTTCGGGTCACTGCTCTCTGGTGGCCAATACCCTTTCCTCTGGTGGCTGTTTCCATTTTGGTCACCTCTATCCCAGCAGCCTTCCCAGCTACAGCTCAATAGATCATTTCTGTCCCTGCCTCATCCATTTAGAGAGAGTCTTTCTATCCCACTGTGTCTATTTTTAATTTTCCAAGAGCCCTGTGTGTTAGAATTTTAATACTGGAGCCTGCTTCCCGGCCGGGCCTTGTCTGGGCTAGCCGATGATATCAAGTTTCTCTTAAACACATGGCTGGCGGTTTCATTCCCTTCCACATTTGGATGCTGTTTATGGCTTCTGTGAGGGAAAGGTTAATTTCCCTTCTTGGTGTCTGAATTTCTTCTTTTAAGACATAAATAGCGTGTTTGGCTTTAGCTGGAGTCGATGTCTTTGAGTTAACCTGAATTCTCAGAGCGTCTGAAGGACGCTCAATCGAATGACTCTCAGTAGCGCTTGATCAGTAACGTGGAGGTGTGCTCTGTAGTGATGGCTCCTGTTTACTTTGGCATCCAAACCCCATTTTGTCTTCTTCTGTACAAATCTCCTGTGTCTGCCTCTTCTCCCCATTACCATTGTACCCTTACCCACCAGACTTCCGTGCCCCTACCTTAGACATATCCAGTATTGTTCGTTTCCTCAATTCTTCCCCTGTTTTCCTCCAGCTCATCATTTCTGCCAATGAATTGGTCAGAGCACCACTCCGATCCTCTCACATATGTGCTCCAAAACCATCCGTGATTTCCTGTTCCCTACAACATAACGTCCAGACTCCTCATGTAGATTCTCAGCTCAACCTTGAGATTTCTGTGAGATTTTTCACGTCTCTAAGCCAATCAGAACATCTGGGAACTTCAACAAGTCCCCTTTAATCAGTAGCTTTTAGTCACATAGAGTATTCCTTTTGCCCAGAAAGCTCTTCTCTTGTCTTTTTCACCTCTCCACACCCTTGATGTCCTTTGAGGCTCCCACAATCCCTTAACCAATCCAGGCCATCTTCCCCAGGCCACCCTCATTTTTCTTATGTCTTCGTAGTTTGAATTCTCATTTCAGTGACTCCAGTAATGTTTACAGTTAACTGACTTTTGATCATTTTATCCATGAACCACAAAATCTTCTAAATACAGTATCGCTCATTGGTCCAATTATTAGAGTCGAATTCAGATTAGATACTGGCTGGTTAATACCTAAAGTTAACACTTCAACTTTCCCCCCTGAGTAAAAGGGTCTGACAACCAGCAAAAGATCATAGTTTTGGTGAAGTAGGTATCTCAGAAAAGTTTCTTTCATGATCACAGGATCATGTCCATCAGCTTGGGTCCTCACACGTCTCCACCAACTCTTCCTTCATTCTGTGGCTCCACACATGGTCCAGGACCCAGGTTTTGCAATCCCCTCTCTACCCTCCAGGCTGAACTAGGCACTTGTGAACATGGTTTCTGCTTCTTTTTTTATTAAGAAATTTATTTGTTGAACAATCAAACATGCTTCTAATGAAAAATATAAAATATATATAAGTTCTGAATATTAGATTTACCCCCCAATACCCCCCCCAATTATCCACCCTTATCCCTCCCTCTCCCTCCTTCCCAAAACATCTCTAAAAATGTATTAGGTTGTATGTCATTACAACTTTTCCAAATTTAAATCATTTGAATTGACCTCCTTCCTCAATGGCCAGGGTCTAGCTCCAGACTCCACAGGTGAGTGAAAACATTCGACCCTTTGTTCTCTGGGTTATGCTGATTTCACTCAGCATAATTTCTTCCATAGCACTCCATTTACCTTCAAAGGCTGCAATATCATTGTTTCTAAATGCTGAGTAAAACTCCATGGTATATATGCACCACAGTTTTTGGGTCCATTCATCCAGTGAGGGACATCTGGATTGCTTCCATGATTTAGCTATTGTAAATTGAGCTGCTATGAACATAGATATTGCTGTGTCACTATAATATGCTGATTCTAAATCTCCTGGAAAAATACCCAGGAGTGGAATAGCAGGGTCATATGGTGGGCTCATCCCTAGTTTTTAGAGGATTCTCCACACTGCTTTCCAGAGGGACTGTACCAGTCTGCAGCTCCACCAACAGTGTGTTAGTGTGCCTATCTCTCCACATCCCCTCCAGCATCCATATTGTTTATTTTCTTCATTTTTGCTATTCTGACTGGCGTGAGGTGATATCTTAATGTAGTTTTCATTTGCATTTCTCTGATTGCTAGTGATTTAAAGCACTTTCTCATGTATAGTGGCTTGATCAACGGTTTCTGCTTCTTGATGTGCCTCTGGATTGCTGCTATCCTCTTTGGCCCCGTGTGCCCATCAGCTCACATCCTGGAAAGACCCATTTCACTCATGCACATGGTATCTGTCTCCACACCCTCACTTTCCGAATGCTGCCACCATTCTGGGTGCCTTCCGTGTTTACCATGTGAGCTGCTTAGCCGCTTGGTCTCTGAGCTCCTTGTTCTTCTCACTTCGAGTGGCTTCCCCTTCAAGCCACTTCATCCACCCACTCTGGTGGCTACACCCTTCAGTTGGTCATGTTCTGGAAATGTTCCACCTCAGAGGTTATAAAATTCACACCTCCCACTGCCCAACCACAACTTTCCTCTCCTTCTAGTTCCCTCCCTCCCTCCCTTTCAACTTTCTGCTTTCTTGGTTAAGATCTTTAATTCTTTGATCCTCTTTGCCCTCCACTGTCTGCTGCTCCTATCTTTACCCTCATCCCTATTCTAGTAGATTCCATTGTTTGTCACTTGAATGGTTCCTTCACTTTGGTGCTGCAGCTCCACTGTCTTTCACCCACACACATCACAAGCTAGCCATGGGTGAGTATGTTCACTGGCTTTATCTTCAATCCCTAGCTTCCCCTATATTCCATCAGGGGGAGCTGAGTTCTGCAGATCAAGGTCACCACCAATCAACCTTGAACCTCAATGGAGGCCTTGATGCTACCTTTAAAGTACATGACACTTCATTTTTTTTCAAGTTTCTTGTCTGTTCTCCAGTAGATATTTCAAAATTTCCTCTCTTCTTAAACCTCTACTTTCACCTGCATGCACACGCTTAGTACAAAGAGAAGGCAATCACCAGAGAACCCTCCATTTTCCATCCTGGAACCTGCAAACTTGCATCTCGCCTTTCATTTCCCCTTTGAGGTTTTCTTATCCAGAACTTCTATCTTTCTCATGACCTGTTTCATTTATTCCTCCTCCAGTGGTTTCCCTGACATCTCCTTTTCGTAACTGGTGCTCCCTATCAGCATTTAAGCATATTTATTTCTTTCCCATTGTTGAAAAAGAAAATAAACACTTCCTGAACCCATGTCCCATTCTGTCCAACACCCCAGCCCCCTTGGCCAAGGGTATGAAATGGGAAACTGCTCGGCTGGAGGAACTGGATGAAGTTCAATCTGAATTGACTGTATAATGCAGGGGGTGGGGAGTGGAGGCAAGGCTGGAACTTGATGCTTAATAAATATTGGCTAAGCTGCATTGAATGAACATGGATTTACTAAGTGCCAACACTTTCATAAGTAAATATGCTAAGGACCTGGTAGCTCTGTGGAAACAAGGCACAGGAAGTTATGATCTAGTTAGAGAAAGGAGTTATCAGTGCTTAGGAGATGGTAGCAATGGGTAGATACTAAGGAAACTGGCTCAATCCTGAATATGTGAACCGAATCGGATCCTTTCTTTTCCCTCACAGTGGTGGTCTAACTCAGTGTAATTATTTACTGGATCAATTAATTAGTATACTAGTTAAATTTCCTGCTCTACTCTCTCCTCACTTTGGCCAATTTGTTTTGTTAAAACTTATCATATCCTATCTCTTCCCTGCTTCAAACTCTTCCCCTGGTTGCCAGTCTTTGTTGGAGTTCAAGTCCAAACCTTGGTGATCTGCACCCACTACTGACCCTCTGGCATCAGCATCTCTGGGTCTCTGCCTTGCTCACCTGGTGATAGTCACACATCTCCAAGCTGTTTCTTAAGTGCCACAGCTGGTCTCTTGCCTTAGGGACTTAGAACTTTCTACTATTTCCACCTGGCAGGCCACTTCCTTAAACACAGTCTTGGCTTCTCTTTCACTTCTTTTTGGTCTTTGCCCAAACGCTGCCTTACTACAAGTCTGATCTTGATTACAGTAGATGTAAAATGGTACCTTGCCCCTATTGCCCAACTTTCCTTTATTTTTCCTTTTGCACATATTACCATGCAGCAAATGATTATTTTTTATTTATATATTTTCTGCTTCCTCCAGTTAACCTGCGGCAATGCTTTGTTCTCTAATGTCTCTCCAGGACTTGGCACATAATAAGCACTCAATAAATGCGTGAAAAAGCACCTAGTTCCAGCTACCCTATGTTTTGTTTATTAACTCAACAAATGTTTATTAGTCATCTTTATGTGCTAGTCTGTTGGCTAACATCTCTGAGAGGCTATGTGATGAATACGCCACAAAAATAGGCTGAGTGTCACAGTGACATTGAAGGCATTGGATGAGAGGACACAGATGTCTCTGGTTCAGAATCCATGGCCTGGTGATCCTTTTCCAAATCCCCCATTGCTGGGCTGGTTAAGTGCTGGATTAGTGGAGTGAGCAGGCTCTGCACCCTTCTCTTCTGCTGGTGTCAAAAAGACAATACAACAACCTGGACGTAGGCTCTCATTTCATAAAGGGGAAACTGAGACCCAAGAGGGAGGGCCTTGGCTCAAGTCAGCAAGGACCCCTAAGTCCTGCTCCGTGGGGAGGGCGGGGATATTTCCATTATGCCGCACTGCCTGGCTGCGCCACTCCTTCCTTTGATCCCACTTTACAATGTCCTCCTTTTCTTCTCCACAGTCGGCACCTTGTTAGGGAGCCGGGCAATGTGTGTAATGAAAAGGGACTTTATAGCCCTGTGCTGTTATGATCATATTTGGGGGCTGGGGCGGCGAGAGCAGGCGGGAAGGAGCCCAGCTGACTTGTCTGGATGGCTGCTCTGTATTTTAATGGGATCCCTGCTGGTCACACCCTCTCCAGGGCTCCCTCACCCTGAGGGCCACATCACCAAGCAGTCAGGGAAAAGAAAACAGAAATCTTAGAGCCTGAGGAGAAAGCTAGACTCCTCCCTCAGAGGCCCTGGGCTCAGACAAGGCAGCCAAGGAAAGGAAGAAAGCCAGAACCCAAGCAGCAGGGACCCACTGAAAGGAAGCTGTAGAAATGTGTTTTTCATGGTGGAGCCCAGAACAAGAGCCTGCCACCCACATGTGGGTGATCTGAGCTACTGCCCTTGGGCTAAGTTGCAAAACATGATAGGAAGAAAAGGATGGAAAAGAACCTACTATGTGCTAAGCTCAGCTGCGCCACTTAAAAAAAACATTTGTCCTCAGAACTCCTACAGGCAGAGCTTAAGAAAGTTGTGATAACCAGGTGTGGTAGTGCACACCCATAATCCCAGCAGCTGAGGAGGCTGAGACAGGAGGATCACAAGTTTAAGATCGGCCTCAGCAACCTAGTGAGGCCCTAAGCAACTTAGTGAGACTCTTTCACAAAATAAAAAGGGCTGGGGATGTAGTGTAGGGGTCAAGTGCTCTGGGTTCAACCCATAATATCAAAAAGAGAGAGAGAGAGAGAGAGAGAGAACAACAACAAAAGAAAAGCTGTGATACAGGAAAGCAATTGATGATTGTTCAGTTAAAAATGCCATTAGCCTAAAATAAGAGCGTTAAGAGCTACTATTTCCTGAGTACCCTGAACACTTGTTCTGCATCAGGCACTGGGCTTATGTCTCATGCACATGACCCAATTTCGTCCTTCAACCCTGCAGGGGGAGTACTGACCTGGCTTGTGTATTAGGGCTTAGGGAATGGACACTCAGACAATTGGACAGCTTGCCTCAGGGCGTGGCTAGTAAGGGCAGCATCAGGAGCATAGTCTGGTGCTCTGGCCTCAGGTATCGTTGAATGTTTTGGTTTTTTTTTTAATTTATTCAACATAGTCTTACATACTGGAGGGAATTGTTACATATTCATGCATACATGGATATTGATAAAGTGTGTTACGGCCAATCCTGGTCCAGGATCTCCTCCCCCCTTGTCCACTGCCCACTCTCATGGCTCCTCTGCATTCCCTCCATGTTATAGACAGACATAAGCATATACATGTGTATTAATGTTGAAATTTCTGAGTTTCTCTGCCTGCCTGTGTATAGTTGGGCTTCTCATGGGAGTCCAGAGTTCCCAGTTGCATTGATAACCACCCTAATCCCTTCCTCCCCTCTCTGCCTCCCTCCCTTCTCCTCCCACCTTCATAATTATGGTTCCCCCTGCTTATGTGAAATTTCACTTATGTTAAGATTATTATTTAAGCTTAGCTAACTTACATCCTGTCTTAGATTTTACTCTAGGTTCCAAAAATGAGAGAAAACATTTGGCTGTTAAGTCCGAGTTTGGGATATTTCACTCAGCATAAGATTTTTCTGTTTCCATCCATTTGGTTGCAAACGCCATGATATCATTCTCTCTAATAGCAGAGTAGAACTCCATTGTGTGTGTTTTTGAATCCACTCATTCAGCGAGGGGCATCTGGGTTGGTTCCATAGTTCAGCTATTGTAAATTGAGCAGCTATAAACATTGATGTAGCTGTGTCTCTGTAGTACGCCCATTCTAGCTCTTTTGGGAAAATACCCAGGAGTGGGCATTTTAGAGAGTTTTAAGTGGTTCTAACCCTCGTTTTTTTGAGGATTCTCCACACTGCTTTCCAGAGTGGCTGGTAAGCATGTTTGCAAATATGTTTGCAGTCCCACCAACAGTGTGATAGTGTTCCTTTCTTCCCACAACCCCTCCAGCATCTGTTACTGTTTATAGTCTTCATTTTTGACATTCTGACTGGAGTGAGATGGAATCTTAGTGAAGTTTTGATTTGCATTTCTCTGATTGCTGGTGATGTACACTTGCTCTGTTGAAGAAGTTTCTGTTTAGTTCCCTAGCCCATTTATTGATTGGGCTTTTTGTGGTTTTGGTGTTCAGTTTTTTGAGTTCTTTGCATATTCTGGATATTAGTCCCCTGTCAGAGACACAGAAGGCAAATATTTTCTCCCATTCTGTAGGTTCTCTCTTGACACTCTTGACTAATTCTTTAGCTGTGCAGAAGCTTTTCATTTTCTTTTTTTTAAAGAAAGAGGGGACAGTGAGAGAGAGTGAGAGAGAGAGAAGCAATTTTATTTAGTTTTTCATGTGACTTTCATTCCTCAGACACTTCGTTGTGTATGTGGTGCTGGGGTCCAAACTCGTGTACTCGCGCATGCCAGGCAAGCATGATAACCACCGAGCCACCACTCCAGCCCCCAAAGCCTTTCACTGAAATGGTGTCACACTCATTTATTCTTGGCTTTAATTCTTGTGCTGTGGGAGTCTTGTTAAGGAAGGCGGTGCTGACACGGATGTTGTGGAGTGTTCATCTTATCTTTTCTTCTAGCAATTGAATAGTTGCTGGTTTAATTTCTAACTCTTTGATCCATTTCAATTTGATTTCTGTGCTGGATGAGAGATCGGATCTCATTTCAGTTGTCTGCATGTGGGTGTTCTGTTTGTCCAGCTCTGTTTGTTGAACAGGCTGTCTTTCCTCCACACTACATTTTTGTCTCCTTTGTCAAATATCAGATGGTTAAAGATTTGTGGGTTTGTCCCAGTATCTTCTACTCTTTTCAATTAATCTTCATGTCTGTTTTGATACCAATACCATGCTGTTTTTATTACTATTGCCCTATAGTATAATTTCAGATCAGATATTGTGACCTTCTTCTTTCTTGCTTAGTAATATTTTGGCTATTATGGGTTTCCTATTATCCCAAATGAATTTGAGAATTGCTTTTTCTATATCCATGAAGAATGTCATTGGTATCTTGATGGGGATTTCATTAAATCTGTACAGGGCTTAGGCAGAATGGCCATTTTAATTAAATTGATTCTGCCTAACCAAGAACATGGAATGTTTTCTCATCTACTCAGGTCTTCTATTTCATTTTTAAATGTTTGATAAGTTTTCATTGTAGAGATCCTTTATAGCCTTTGTAAGATTAGTGCCCAAGTATTTTTTTTTCTTTTCGAGGTTATTGTGAATGGGATGGATTTCCTGATTTCTTCTTCAGCAGAAGAGTTGCTGGAATATGAGTGTTGCTCTTGTAACCAGCACTTTTCTAAATCTATTTATAAACTCTAGAAGTCTTTTTGGGTCTGCTAGGTATAGGATCATGTCATCAGCAAAAAGGGATAGCTTGACTTCCTCTTTTCCTATTCAAATTCATTTGATTTCCTGCTCTTGTCTGATAGCCGTGGCTAGGGTTTCGAGGGCTATAGTGAATAAGAGTGGCGAGAGTGGACAGCCTTGTCTTTTTCTTGAATTTAGTGGGAATGTGTTCAGTCTTTCTCCATTAAGTATAATGTTGGCTATGGTTTTGTGTGCTCTTGTTCTTTAACTCTTCTGTTATATTTCCAGCTATGATGGTTGGTGCTGGGATTAAAGGACAAAGAGTAGATAAGACCAATCTGGCTCCTTTCCTCTAAGGTGTAAAACCCTGCTAGAGGGTTGGTTGGCAATAAGTTGCGGAACGGAGGCTTAAAGCAAAGCAGGTTTGCTCTGCTGTTCACGCAAGTTTTCTTTGGCCTGGGATATTTCACCCCAACAGTGCAGACATGCCTTTCACCAGCGGCCTGGAAGCTGCCCAGGCACACACCTGTCAAACTGACCTCCCAGATCATCTCAGCATGTCTACGCACTTGCACACATCTCTCCTCTCCCACCCTTCCCATCCCACCTCTTGGAGGAAACATTCCAGGCCCAAGAGTGCTCTGTGGATGCCCCAAGCCTAGCTTAGCCCTGGCTAGGAGTGTGACTTAGCCATTGCTTCAGATGGAGGAGGAGGCAGAGCATTTGGGTGGGTGTCGGTGCTGCAGATTGGTAACATGATCATAGTCAGGTGTGGAAGAGCTGTTTTCATGTTCTCTATTCTGATTATTTGGTGTCTCCATTCTGGGTTCCTCATTGCAGGATCCTTCAAACTGCAGTAATCCCAAATTACTCCTAAATGGCAGGTGGAAGAGAGCTGGTTTCACATCCTCCCATTCTGTTCTATTTCCTCAGTGATGTGAGATGTAAGGACAGCATTTGAGAGTAATGAGAAACATGCAAAGGCTGGAGATTTCAGAAAAGAAGAGCAGCTTTGGTGGGTTGTGTGGGAGAGTAGAACAGATGTTGGAGGAAAACACCATAGGCTCCATCGAAGGCATCCTCCAGAGCAGCTGGACTACATTTCCAGTGGCATCCATCACTGGTTTGTATTAGGTTAGGAGAAGGATTGCTTGCCACATTCAGATATCAGGTGTAGAAGCAGAATTCACTCTAACTGGTGAGTACAATAGAGGACAGGCAGATAAAGTGACTGAGTACCTCTTCCAGGGTCTATGGAATCTAGGTCAGGAAGGAAGGGCATAAAGGAAGTGGAAAAGAATCACTGGAGAAAGAAGAATGCAAGGGGAATCGAGTTAAAGGGTGCAGGTGCACACAGCAGAGGAAACAGATTAAGAAGTGGCGGTTTTAAATGGCCTTGATAAGGTGTCCAGTACCATCCTGCAAGAGCGGCCAAAGTACCTGGAAGATAAGATCTTGGAGGAGAAGGGGCCAGGGAACCAAGAGGCTGGATTACAAGAAGGACTATTTGCCAGGATTGGTCAGTAATGGTAGTCAGGGAGACGGCAAGGCAAGCCAGAGGCTGATCCCATGAGGGAATGCAAGAGGGCATTGTCCTAGGGCACCTCAAGTGACTTCTGCAAGAAGGGATGGGGTGGTGTGGGCTGCTGGATACATTTCCCAGCAGCCGTGGGGTGTTAGGGAGAAGGATTGGACAATGGCTGGAAGTAGTGGCAAGGAACAGCAGGACACCTTCTCCTGCTCCAGCTCCAGAAGATTCAGTAGAGAAGCAGTCACCATTGAGGAGGCCTCAGAGTCCTCAGGAGATCCAGGCTGTAGTTAGAGTAGCAGATGTGTGGACCATTCAGAGAAGCCGCTCAGTTGTCGGGGACCCTGCTGATGACAGACATAGGCTTTGCACAGCTACACCCTAGTGCCGCATGTGCCCTGGGCTGACACTCAAATTATGGTGGAAAGAAGAATTGAGGTGATCGTTTTCCCTAGGATTTCTTGGTCTTCGTATCAGCTCATCATTTACTGGGCGAGTGGGTGAGTGGATGCCATCGAGCTGGCCCAGAACTGGGAGCTCCTGTGCTCCCACAAGGCTGGGCGACCAAACACAAAATTTTCTACCTGGCTTTCAAGGCCCTTCATATTCTGGTCTGTTCCAAGCTATCCTGTCTTATTTCCTTCTATTTCCAAACTCAGATCCTCTCCCTGACAGTCTGGGCCTTTAGCTGTCCTGTGCAAACCCCATGCTCCTTCCTGACTCTCCGCCTTTGTGGCGGCATTTCCTCCCGCTAGAATGGCCCATTGTGATCTCTGAGAGCCCGGCCAGCTCTTTTCCTGCCTTCAAGGCCATGGCAAGTCACACTCATCCACGAGGCCTTTCCTGATGTGAATACTGCCGTCACTCTGCAGAGTGAACTCTGTCTCGTCTTGTGTTATTTGCTGTTTTAAAGGGAAAATCATTCTTGCTTTTCAGACAAATACTGAGCTCCTTAAGGAGTGCCCTATGTGATACTCCGTGTGCCTCCTTGCTGCGCAGGGTCCCCCCTTTCTAACACAGCGTCCTGCAGTCCCTAGCCATGTGTTGTCTGAGTGGCTTATCTTTACTCTTCACGCATGGATTAACGCGAGCCCCCCGCCCCTGTCCCCGGCTTCTGTGCTGCTCCCTACTCATGTCCAGATTGTCTTCCTTCTTCTTGAGAGTAGGGTGTACAGAGCTTAGCTCAGGAGCCTCTCCTTTCTTCTCTTTAGACCTTTCCCAGAAGGTCACAGTCATTCTGACATCCTTACCAGATGCCTTTATGAAGAAACTTCCGATTTGATCTTTCTCCCTAGCACTTCTTCATGGACTAGTTACTTCTGTAACCGCACGCTGAACAGTTCCATGTGGGTGACCTGGGTGAGCCCTCCAATACCAAGTACCTAACATCAAGCTCTCTTTCTCCATACACGTAAACCCTCCATGTGCGTGTGCACGTACACACACACGCGCGCACGTGCACACACACACACACATACAAAATATAGTTCTCCATCCCAAGGTCCCTATTTCTATGAACAATTCTGGTCTGTTTAGATCACTGGAAACTTCACCTGGCTTCCTTGTGGCTTCTGGGGTAAAAAGTAAACTTTGTCATGACGCCTAAGGATCTTCCTGATTTCTTCTCTACCTATCTCTTCTGCTTCACTTGCTTGACAACAGACCGTAAAATCCAACTACACCAATTCCTCCAAGTTTCCCAAAGATGGTATTCAAGTTCATGCCTCCATGTTCTCGTTTGTGCTGTTCCAGCCTGGGTGCTGTTCCCTCCCTCTCTATCTAGGGAAACTTGTAGATTCAGCTCCTGTGTCTGCCTTGCCCTCGCCTCCCTGACATTTGTCCTGCCTGTGAGCATTGGCTTTGTGAGCTGGTGAATATCGGTTATGAGGTTATGTGATTGTAGGTTATGGAATGTAAGCTCACTGACTGTACTCTGCAGCCCACGGCCTGGGACTAATAGGTGCTCATTAAATGTATCTTGAGTAAATTGATCAATTAACAAATGAATATTTTCTCTCAATCTCCCAGGTATCAAACTTCAGGCTTCCTTTGCCTCATTTTTAATCATATTGAAAATGCCCCTGTCCAGTGCTTGGTTTTCATGTCTGAACAACTGCATTAAAAATATTCCTACCAGAAGTCAAATAATACTTATGCAATCATTTAATTCTGAAAATTCATAATCATATATATATATATATATATACACACACAAATATCCAAATATATGGACATTTATATAGTATAGAAGAATCTAGAGACTGGGGTGTGGGTGATGTGGGGTTAAATATAGTTTAATATCAAGTGCAAATCATATTGCTACTTCACACACATTTATGCTTGAACAACAACTCAATGCCTTAACAATAAATAAATAAATAAATAAATAAAAGGTTCAGTGGGCATGGTGGCACATACCTGTAATCCCAGTGGCTCAGAAGCCTGAGGCAGGTGGATCATAAGTTCAAAGCCAGCCTCAGCAATTTAGTGAAGACTTAAGCAACTTAGTGGGGCCCTGTCTGAAAAAAAAAAGGGTTGGGGGACTGGGGATGTAGCTCAGTGGTTAGGAGCTCCTGGGTTCAATCCCTGGTACCCTGCCCCCAAAATAAATCGATAAATCACAGGTTCACACCTTTGCCACTTCACATTCTTCTTTCCTTTGTGTGCACAGCAGATTCCCGTATGAAACTGACTTTGCTAATATCACTGTCTGCAGCCCTCAAAGTCCATTCGTGGCCCCCGCTTTGTTCACAGAGTGAAGTCCTGAGCCTGGATTTTAACATCTTCTAGGATGTGGCTGCAAGCTCTGGCCACATTGTTGCCTTCTCGTTCTCTAGAACTCTTGAATGAGAATCTGTCACCACACCCTCTTTTCTTGACTTCTATAGCATTATTTTTAAAAATCCAGGTATTTTGGATACCTCACTCGGTGACTTCACTGTGTGTTTTCTCCTTAATCCTAAAAGCAGCATTTTGCATTTTGTGGTATTCTCTCCATTTTTGTATGAGGAGCCAAATTCTCGGAGGATTTAAGTAACTGATTCAAGATCATTCCCACTTTACGGATTTTGTTTCCCAACTAGCCTCTATTTGAAAGGATTAACTTCTCTTATGTGTACGTCTTATTTTCCATCTTATTTTGAGTTTTTGCAATGACACATCAACATTAGCTCAGCTCTTCTGACCAATGACAGGCATGCTGACGGACGGAGGAGTTAGTGGCTCATTCTTAGTGAGTATTCACGAATCATGGGTTCAGAATGAACAACTTAAAAGCAGTCTTTAAAATTCAATGCAAAATTAAACCATAAGAAGAGATTTCTAAAACACCCGTGGCATCAGAGTGAAGATTGCTGGGCTAACCTGTTAATCATCATTTATTATTTGTCACTTCCCACGATTCTGGACTTTTACGTACTTTCTCAGGTGGTGCAACCTGATGATTGATCAGCTTGATTATCCCTCTGAACGCTTGGGATTTATTAGGTGCAGGCCGGTCTTTCAGCTACAGTTTAATTGTGTTAACTGCAAGTGCAATTAATTGTGTCACCTTTGGGGAAGAATTTCACAGCTACGTTTGGGGGAGGGTGGTTAAGTCCCTTATTAAAGTGGAGTGTGTTGAAAAATCTCAAGAGAAAACCCATATTCTATGATTTTTGTGAGAATTAACTGAATCCATCTCTTTTTTTGTTTTTCTTTTCCTTTCTCAGCACTGTTCAAGGCTACTGGTAGCTGCTTGCATGTTGCAATTCAATTTTGGGAATATTAGCAAGTGCGAGTCATTTTATTTTCTGTAATACCGGCTGTCAAATTTAATACCCTGTGCCTCCCACAAAAAATAGCAGTACCTGTCCTCCTCACTTGATTTGCTCCTGTGTGGAGTTCTTCCTCATCTGCCTGCATCCAGGCACCCTGCCCAATCCAGGGCTCCTTGGGAAGGTTTCAAATGCCCTTTCCAGCCTCCAGCCTTAGCCTGACTCCTGCCTGTAGTCACTCTGGGTCCGCACATAATAAATCACTTTAACCTGTTTCTAAAACAAGGTTAGATTGTGCTGTGATTTTTTAAAGAGGAATTTAAAAATCTCTCATTGGATACAGTTCTCAGGGTAGAACTCAGGGGGTCTCAGGGTAGAACTCAGGGGTCTCACGGTGGACCTCAGAGGGTCTCAGGAGTAGGCATGGTAGTGTGATGGGGGAGACAATCCGGGTTAGGGGGTGTTAAGCAGGCTGAAGTCTTCTTGCTTTGGCCAAAGAATCTTTGCAATGTTTAAGTGGGCTTCCATGCCAGAAATGCTGGGGGAACTTAACATATCAAACGCAAATAAAAATGACACACAGATGGCTCACTTGTGAGGTGGCCTTGTGTAGTTTTGGGAATTCTCCATGCCTGCGGTTTTCCGAAATATTATAAGTATATGCTCCTGATTAAACTTGCTGTTTGCCTCTTGGAGTTGTGGCCCTTTGGCCAGAGACCTCCCTGGCCAGACCCTGAGACCCAGGTCCTCTGTACAATCACAGCAGCCCCAGTCCTTGAGTCATTTAGGGTTTTCTGTGGCCCAATTAAGCATGTGCAGTGCCCCGCAGCCACGGAGGCGCTGTTTATTCAGTGAAAGTGCTCCGTAATTTATTTAAAATAATCCATCTCGCACAAATAAAGGGACTATTGATGGTCCCCCACGGCAGGGGCAGGCCCAGGCCGAAAGGCCCCCTCTTGATGGTCTGTTTTGCTGGTCACAGCCAAATACCTGGCAAAGTGATATTGGCCCTCCCCACCCCACTTTCTCTCTTAGCTGTCACTTTAAAAAAAGAGTGATTTTACTAAACCCACTTGTTTTCTTTACACTAATAATCAGATGAGGATTCCTCCCCCCCATTTTTTTTTCATTTTTTTAAAATAAAAAAACAGATTGGCCATTAAAAATGATTAATGCCAGCCAATTTGATAATCGCCGAGCAGGAGGTGCCAGCCATTCTGGGATTTAGAGGGGCCTTAGGACCAGCGTCTTTATGGCCCTCGGCTAATGAGGAATCACATTAGGCTTTTTACTGTATATGAATTGATTAGCTGAAAATGAGATTACGTCCGCGGAGCAACACCACGACAAAGAGCTCTTTCTTTCCCCACACTTCCAGCGCTGGGACGCCCCTTGAATCTGAAAATGTTCTTTTCTCCTGGTGTTCCAGAAAAATACTAGATGAGTCTGGTGTGGCTTCTATAGAAATGGTATCAGTGAAAATCTCCAAAAAAACAAGAACGTGATGCTGAGGAAGACCAGCAGTGGGGACTGGTGGGACGGATTCCACAGACACAAGCATGGACTTCCGAGTTCACCTTGCCTGAGTGGGAAGCTGGTCTCTGTCCCCTTGCTCCGACTTGGGCCAACCATGTAACCTCTCTGAGTTCTCTTCCCCTCGGCATGCTGAGGATAACAACACATATTTTATGAGCTTACTAGGATTACATGAGATAATATGTATCCACCCTTTAACACGGGACCTGGCAGGTCATGGCCCTTAGAAACCTGCTTTTTCTCCTTTCCCCTTCCCCTATTTCTCCTCTGTCCCCCTTCCCCCTTCCTTCCTTCCTTCCTTCCTTCCTTCCTTCCTTCCTTCCTTCCTTCCTTCCTTCCTTCCCTTCTTCCGTCTTTCCCGCCTTCTAAATGAATGGCAGCTATTAATTTTATTTATCAAACTTAGAAAAGAAAGTGCTGGGAACAGATGATGGAGATGCTTGTTTTCCACCCTGGAAATAATCACCCAGTGTGGGCTTAGTCAAGAGCCCGGAGCCGTGTGGTGCATCCTCCCAGCACCCGCTCTCTGCTTTGCTGCTCTCGCTAGCGCTGTGCTGCTCTCGCTAGCGCTGTGGACTGAATACCTAGGCTCCCCTGCGCCTTCTATGTTGGAACCCTGAACTGCAAGTGATGGTTTAGGAGGCAGCGCCTTTGGGAGGTGACAGATGATGAGAGTGCAGTGTTTGAGCTCTGACACTTCCTGTCTTGGTGACATTGGGGGCTCCCATCACCTGGGCCTGCCTGCCATTTCCTGAAAATGCTGGCCTATCACAGGTGACCTTGCGTGGCACGGATCAGCTTCACTGAGCAGCGCCGTGTGTGCCTGTGCACACGTGGGCACACGCACAAGCATAGGAGACAGACACAGGAATTAACACACCCCGGCACACTCAGGGGTATGCATGAGAGGCCGCTTTTCATTTCAGAAATTCTGACCCCTCTAATTTTCCCACAAATGTGATAAAATGGACAATAATAAGAATTGGCCATTTGTGACATCTACGGTGTGCCTGACACATGGTCCTCAGTAATGCTCTGTGGGAGATGTCCCCAGCCACATGCTATAAGGGAGAGGCTGAAACTCAGAACAAATGCCCTAAAATGAAGAAAATAAACAATCACAGATGCTGGAGGGGCTGTGGAGAGACAGGCATACTAACACACTGTTGGTGGAGCTGCAGACTGGTACAGTCCCTCTGGAAAGCAGTGTGGAGAACCCTCAAAAAACTAGGGATGAGCCCACCATATGATCCTGCTATTCCACTCCTGGGTATTTTTCTAGGGGATTTAGAATCAGCACATTACAGTGACACAGCAATATCTGTGTTCATAGCAGCTCAATGTACAATAGCTAAATCATGGAAGCAATCCATATGTCCCTCACTGGATGAATGGACCCAAAAACTGTGGTGCATATATGCCATGGAGTTTTACTCAGCATTTAGAAACAACGATATTGCAGCCTTTGAAGGTAAATGGATGGCTATGGAAGAATTATGCTGAGTGAAATCAGCATAACCCAGAGAACCAAGGGTCGAATGTCTTCACTCACCTGTGGAGTCTGGAGCTAGACCCTGGCCATTGAGAAAGGAGGTCAATTCAAATGATTTAAATTTGGAAAAGTTGTAATGACATACAACCTAATACATTTTTAGAGATGTTTTGGGAAGGAGGGAGGGGGAGGGATAAGGGTGGATAATTGGGAGGAGATCTTGGGGGGTAAATCTAATATTCAGAACTTATATATATATATTATATTTTTCATTAGAAGCATGTTTGTTCAAAAAATAAATTTTTTTAATAAAAAAAGAAAAAGAACAAACGAACAAATACCTTGCCGGGCCACTTAGCCAGTTCATGGAATGTTAGGATGACCTAGATCCGTACGAGCCCGAAGCTGATCTCCTTGGGCCATCACACTGCACTGCCTTCCTGCAGTTTCCAAAGCCCCTGCATTTCCCATCTCTGACATCCAGACCTTTGGGAGCTCCTGCCTTGGACCATGCAGCTCTGTAGCACCCAGGCCTCAGGACTCAACCGGGATGATGTGCATCAGGACCCTGGGCTCTGCCTACCCACATTGCCACGTGAAGAAGCATTGGTTTTGGCTGCTAAAATACAGACTTTTATTGCCCTGTCAGGACAGTGTCTTTCTAGATCCTCCTTCTTTCTTAAAATTAGCTTATTAGCTATTCAATCTTGGAAAGTTTCTTTGCCTCTTGTGAAAGCCTAATGCAGTGATATACGTGAGGAAGCTGAGCAGCCACAGATGCTCAAAGTCTTGATAATGACAGAAATCCCTCACAGAGGCAGAGCTGCAGGCAGATTGTACTGAGTTGCCCTCTAGAGAAAATGCCCTGGCTTCCTCCCCTGTGAATCTTCTTGGGTTCTTCCCTTCATCCCCTTGCCCAACCAAGTCTCAAACCCTCTGCTCTGATTAAAGCCATGACTTCCAACTTTATATTTCTATTTTCAGGTAGAATATACTATTTCCATTACCGTTCACTATGGGACTTTCACTTCCTTGCTAAGACACTGAGTCTGATAATAAAACCTTGTCTGTCCACACCCAGCTTTGCCCTTCCTGGACGTGATGGGTGCTTGGCAACACAGAGCAGAGAAAGACCTCCTGGGAGCCCACAGACTGGGGACCACCAAGCTCTTAGGTTAACTCTGGAGCTTCTTGTCTTAGCCACCCCACTCAGCAAGCTTGAGACTCAGTTTGCCTGTATAGTGAATAGGGGATAATTAAGCCACCCTCTATTGAGTTATTGTAAGATTAAGTGGGACAAAAAGACAGAAACATTGGACTACGCTGTGTGGCGTACAGAAATAATTTACTAAATTTGCGACTAACATGGTACAGATTGTCATTTTGCAGGAACATCAGCCTGTCAGTGCGTCTTCTGTCAAGGCTGAAGAGCAGCTGGTAGAAGGTTCTAGAGTGTTGATGCTCTTTGATAGTCTAACAGACTTAGTCTTCAATGACTTCAGGAAGACATGGAGCTTTGCCTATGCAGGGTGTTTCTACTTTTCATCTGTCTTTCTTTATAGCAAGCAAGAATTCCCTGTACCTCCTGGCTCTTGTGACTTTCTTGAAGTTGATGTCCATTTCTCTAATTATATGCCATTTTGGACAGTAGAAACATTTCTTGTTGTTGTGAACTTTCTAGGTACCTTGAGAGTGAAATTTCTTATGTCTTACTTTTTTACTTCTTTTCCCCCAGCTCAATAGGCTCCTCATTGGGAAGATATTTCAACCCCAACGCCAACAAAATCATAAATATTCTCCTCATCATTGTCTAATTCTAGCTGCTTCTGAAGCACCACTCTCTTGTCAGTTACAGTTTCGTCAACAGCGAAATCTTTGTTAAAGCCTGTGACTGTGTTCACGTGCTCTCAAACCTTTCTTCCAAATGCCACTCACACATTGATGTGCCTTCTTTTTGTGCTGCAGTGTAGTTCTGGCTAGAATTTAGAATGCAAAAACCTTTCCAAAGCTTCCAGAGCATTCAACCAGATCCAGCTGCTTCAACAGCCTGTGAAGATATTGGTATCAAGATGATTTTGAGTCAGGTGCGGCGGCACGCACCTATGATCCTAGCAACTCTGGAAGCTGAGGCAGGAGGATCATAAGTTCAAGGTCAGCCTCAGCAACTCAGTGAGACCCTGTCTCAAAATAAAAAAATAAAAAGAGCTGGGCATATAGCTCAGTGGTAGAGTGTCCCTGGATTCAATCCCCAGTACTTTAAATAGGTGAATAAATAAGTAAGTATGTGTTGAACTTCACTAGCGTGTCTTGGTCTGTTGGTTGAGTGAGTGCGGTTGTTCTTGGAGGCAAACACGCAGCTTTTGCACCAAGATGCATGTTGTGGATATGCCGTGGATGCCCTGGAGCATGCTCTAAGATCACAGGACTCTTGAATGAGATGTTGTTCTGCATACAGTTTTCTTGTGTTTGCAGAATAAAACAGTTCAAAAACCAGGTTCAAACAACACAGATGCCATCCAGTCCTCCTTGATATGGTGACAGTAAGTAGAAGCTTTAATTTTCACCCTCTTGAGGTCTTCGAATACCTTGGATCCTAGCATTGTCTTGAGCTCTTGATGGATGTGCGTGAGCTGTGGCTTACATTTGCACAACAGGCTCACTCGTTGACGTTAAATCCTTTCCTGGCAAATATTTCTTATCCACATCACCCTGAGCAACTCCTTCTCAAGCACCTCTTTGTAACTGCAGGATTGGTTCTTACTGTGACAGATTTTGAAGCTCAGAAACCGCCCATGGCTTGCTTTTAGCATTTGCATATGTGTAGAATTCTGGTACATCTTTTAGCATATTGAGAAAGCTTCCTGCTTAGTCTGGATCCTCAGTAAGTCTGTGGTTCTGTATGTCGTCTTCCATTCACATGGCAAGCGATTTCTCTATGACATCAATCGGCCTGACGACAGTGGATTTATCTAATGCTGATGATTCACTGATTCACTTTTTATCCTGTAAGAAGGTCAAGATTGTTGACAGCAGAAGTCCTAACTCATGCCATAGCCATTGCTGGCTTATGCCTTCATATTGCATAATTATCTTTAGTTTTATTTCAATAGTAATTGCGTTTACCCTTCTCTCCAGAAGCAGGAGATAGACGAGCATTGTGTAGACATGATGCGATGCCAAAATTTGAAACATAATACCCTCAAAATGCTGGCAACATGGTACACAACGGAGCTCAGATTGTTTCTCCTGTTGTCCCACAGGTGACCGACTGGAGCTAGGGCTTGTTGGCACTGCCCAGCACCACTACACAGGACTGTTAGCAGATCTAACCTGGGAAAAGGCCCAAATTCAAGATTCTAAGTACAATTTCTACTGGATGCATATTCCATGTGTACCATCGTAAAGTCAAAAAATGTAAGTTGAACTCTGGGTAAGTTGTGCCATCTGTGATTATGATGTTCTGACTCAGACCGGGTCCTCTGTGCTTAGCTTGAAATCCCCCTGTCCCAGGGCTGAATGAAGCTCTCTCAGCCCAGAGCACCTGCAGCTGCATGTTAGAGACGTCCCCACAATCCTCCTTCACTCATCTCTCCAACACCACATTTCAATTTCCTTCCAAGATTTTCTCATTTCCCTGCCTTTGGGAATTAATCTTTTAAAAATATGAATCGAGACATGTTGATTCCCTCTTCAAAGTCACCTAGTGGCTTCCCATCACACTTGAGTTAAATCCACAGTCCTCACTGTGGTCTATGGGGCCCTGGCAGACCGGTTCTCGCTGTCTTCTTTGAATTTCTCCCTTATTTTTCTTCTCATTCGTGTACCCTGCTGCAGTCTGCCTGGTTTCTTGCTGTCTGTCACCTATTTCAGTGGATCGTGTGGCCTCTTGGTCTGAGATTCCTGTACTTATTATTTCCCATGTTTGAGTCTGGCAGTTTCTACATTCCAAAGATGGACACGAAGTGATCTCCTGTCTCACGTGTCCTCCTTCAACATGACCTTAGTACTGTTTCTTCCAAGTAGGAAACTTCTACATCTCCTGCCTTTAAATGTTGGTAGACCTTCAGGAGTTTCTCGACAGAGGAATATGGTGCAAGTGACGCTAAGTGGCTGTCAAGGCCAGGTCATAAAAGTCCCATGATGTCCGTGCTTCTCTCCTTGGGCACTTGTTCTTGGGAGCCAGCCTCCATGCTGTGAGGATGCCAGGACACACCTGTGCAGAGACCACAAACAGGCCACTCGCTGTTGCGCAGGTGAACATCTCCCTGGAAGTCCCGGCAGCCAGCATCAATTTCCAGACATGGAGTGTGGCCACCTCAAGATGACTGCAGGCCTCAGCTCTCAAGTTGCTGCCAGCCTCCGAGTCTTCCCAGCTGTCACCCTGCCACTGTGGAGCTGAGATGTTCACTGCTGGGCCTTATCTGAAATTTCCAATTGCAGAGTAAAACCCAGCCTGCTGCTTGAAGTTAAGATGTCAGAGCGGATTTGTACACACACAGGTGAGAAAACCATGTTGTTTTTTGTAGCCACTGAGAGAGCTGTTTTCAATGCAGCATTGTTAATACTTTTAGTTGTTATTATCTGTCTTCTCCACTGGTGTGGAAGCTCTCAGAAGTCTTGTTCGTTGACAGATACCTCAAAACCAGTTAAAATAAGCATGTTGTGTCAATATATAGAATATAGGCATAAAATAATGTATATGCATTTATATTATGCATAATATGAATAAACACAGGATCTCTAATGGAACCTACCTAGCTCATGGAATTTTATGAATGACTCATTGGTTGAATGAATTAATGACCTAACAAATTCACTCTTCAGTTGTCTGTTTACTTTGATGGTCTCATTCAGTCCCAATGATCCCAAGTTTACATCTATTGCTCTGACTTCTCCCGTGAGCCACAAACTCCTGTATCTGGTGGCTCATCAACAGTTCCTCTTGGTTTTCTGACAGATTTTTCCAATGCAATATCTCCAAAGTCAGGCTCTTGATCTTATTTTTCCACACCCCCTCCCATGACAGCTCCCTTAGTGGCTTCCCCACTAAAGCTGGTAGGAACTCCATTGCTTCATTTAAGCAAGCCAAACACATCTTGAACTCACAGTTTAGAGCTCGCTCTTTCTCTCCCTCTATCACACAGTTCATCAGTCAGTCCCAGGCTCTGCTTTCCAGACATATCAGAACTTTACCATCTCTTCCCATGGGCAGTGGCCCCCTCTCCAGCTCAGCAGCCTCCTAACTCCTCTGCTGTCCCCAGCCCTTCACCCTACTCTTTCTCAATATGGAAGCCATCGGAGCCCTTTAAACACGCCCTGACTCAGGACAAGTTGCTTTTCGTCCTCCTACTCACTCTCTGCCAGCCTCTGGCCAGGTTGCTGCTCCTAAAATATGCTAGGCACATTCCACTCAGGCACCTTGGCTCTGCCTGTGCCCTCTGCCCCCAGCACTGTTCTTTCAGAAATTTAGACTGCCTTCCGCACCTTCTTCCCCTTGGCTCAAATATCACCTCCTCAGTGACATGTGCCCTGGCCCCTGAGGCAAGATGGCACTGGCCTCCTGCACTGCCCAACTCCTTGCTTTCTCTGATGTCCCTTGTCCCCCTCCGCAGACTCTTTTGGTCTAATGACTGTGCTCATTACTGAAATACAAGCTCCAAGTAGCAGGGGTCCGTCAGCTTCATTCCCTGCTCCTTCTCCAGTACTCATATTTCTGAGGACAGGACACTTGTGAAATAAGTAGGTACCTAGCCTGTAGCTGGTGTAGAGATCCATCAGTGACCTAAGCTGACCCCCACCACCTTGAAGAGGAAAATGTATTTAGAGTGACCATGTGTCCTAATTTTCCTGGGAAGTCCTGCTTTTTTATTATGCCTTGTGTGCTGTTCTATTAACCAGTGGTTCTGTTCACTCTAAAAAGTGTTGTTTTAAATGGCCACCCTCCTTATATTCCATGCTTGCATTCCAAGGACACACGTTGTGCCAGGTGTGGCTGGCAGCCACCTTATGACCAAGAGGGAAGCTAGCGGTTGGGTGTAATCAATGATGTGGGTGGCAGAGAGGAAAGACAGGAAGTCTTTGCACATCCTGCTGACTGGCTGAGACACTCAATCAACCAGTGCTGGAGTCTGCCGTGTTCACTGGAGGGCACTTGCCTATGTGGGATTCGGCAGTTACTGGAGAGAACACATTCCCACTCTGTTGAGGTCCAGTCGAGAGTCAATTATTTGATGCTTAGATTTTCATGCGACAGACAGCTGACTCAGTATGGACTGCTAACGTAAACTGTCACTTTATTGCTAGAAACTGTACTTTCAAGGACATTTGAAGGACAGAACGAGGTAGACCCCTTCTAAAGTGACTCCCAAGGATCCTGGCTTCCTGCTATTCTAGTCCTTGTGTGTTTCCCTCTCCCTGCAGCAGCGGCTGTATCTACTGATTGGCTTCTAACAATACAGTGAGTGGGGTCTGGCAGAAATGATGACTGTCACCTCCAAAAGCATTGTGGATTCCGCCATGGGGATCTGCTGTCAGTTTCTGTCTTTCACAGCCCTCTCTCTGGAGCATGAAAACTGGTGGGCTGTGTTGTGAAGAGCCCTGTGTTTAGGCCCACGTGGCAAAGACCCGATCTGCTGGAGGCTGCGTGAGTGATCTGGAAGCAGAAGCTCTGCTGGTCCCGCCTGAAAAGATTGTATCCCCAGCAACACCTTGGAGTGCTTGGGCTCTGAGAGACCCTGAGCCAGAGGACACAGCAAAGCTGCACCCAGATTTGGAACACACAGCACTATGAAATAATACTTAAGCTGTTAGCTTTTGGGGCAATTGGTTATGCAGCAGTAGATAGCTAATACAAGGAAGAGGTGAGGAATGTCCTCTATCCGTTTGGAATCCTGAGCTGCATCACTTTCTTTGCTGGGTGTATTGAAGGGGAGACATGTCATGGGGAAGGAGAGGGATGTATACTGGGATCCTGGATATTAAACGTCCATAAGTCCTGTGTCATTCATCAAGTCCCTGGAAATATTCAAGCAGAATGGAGATGGAATTAAATTCTATGGGTTTCAAGGATGCAGCCCTGATGGAACTGAAGACATCAGATGCTGGAGAAATTCTTGAGAGCGTAGCTGGATGGATGCAGCATTGGAGATCTTGTGTGGTGGAGAATCATGCTGCCCCTACAATAGTGAAACCCGAGTTTTGAGATGAAACTTGATTGCCTGCTTCTGTTGGCTGGTGGGAGTGCAGTTTCCTCTGCGTCTACCGGGAGGTGGGGTTTGTGAAAGGTGCAGGCCACTGTTTAACATGGGCAATGCCCTCCAGTGTTGAAACAGACCCAGCAGCTTGCCCTCAATGTCTTTTTCCTTCTGGGTTCTTGACTTGTGAATTCAAAGAATGAAATCCACAGATCACTATGAGTGAACAGAAGAGTATGATTCATTGAAGATACAGGAATTATAAATCTCGCAGTGCAGGAAGGGACCATAGAACAGGTTTTCTCCAATGGAGTGTGATAGTTTAGGGTATTATAAAGCACTTGGGTTACTGCTATTGGTCAAAACTTCTGCAAAATAGGGTTTGGAAAAGTACCAACACTATTGGTTCAAATTTTTGCTATTTAGGGTTTGGAAACCCACTAATCCTATGATTCCCACTCAGATTTGCCTTGTTTTCATTTCATCCCTGCTTCTTGGGGAAGTCGGAGTTGAGTTGCTCCTGCATGGCTGGCTCCAAGCAGCAGTGAGCTGTGCTGGTTGCCCATGCTGGGATCCATGTGGGCCTCCATTCTGCCTTTCCACTGCCCCACCACTCAGCTGCTGCTTCTCAGCAGGGACCAGTAGGCCAGCTGTACTGCTTAGCTGCCTGGAAGCCCTGTCAATAGGGAAGTCCGTGGCTTTGTGCAGTTTTGATTTATAAGTGTTGTTCATGATAGTGAGGGCAACCCCCAGCATTGGTTAAGAGTACTGACTCTGGAGCCAAACTGCCTGCATCTCAATGATGGCTCTGCCATTTTACTGAATTCCTCAGTTTGCTCTTCAATAAAATGGGGATAATAATAGACTTATTTTGAGGGTTATGCAAGTTAATATATGAAGGGTACTTAGCACAGAGCCTGACTTGTAGTAAGCTTTAAATAAGCATTGTTGATGATATTATTTTCGTCATCAAACTGCCCATATTTAAATTCTTGCTTAGGCCAGGTGTGTGGCTACAGTCGAGGAAGCTATCCCTTGACATTCCCGTTGCTTGGTTGTGAATGGGAAAAAACAGTACGTGTGTTACGCCTAGAACCTGGTAAGCAGTCCACACAGATCATGCATCGGTGTCCTTCTGCCTTGTTCCATAGAAGCATTTAGCCTCCCATTTCTAACTCTGAGTCAGGTGCTATAGTGCAGATCTGGAACGCCCCCCAAAGTCCCATGTGGTGAAGACTTGGAGTCAAGAACATCACCTTTGAGGAGCTGCCTCATGGGAGGAATTGAGGTCATTGGGGATGTGCCCTGGATGGCTATTATGGGACTGTGACCTCTTCCTCTCCCGCTCCTGCCACAATTGCACCCTCATCCAGACCCAAGGCAACAGGACCAGCCAGCCTATCATGGACTGGAACTTCCAAAACAGAGAGCTAAAATTAACCATTTCTCTTTACAAGATGATTATCTCAGCTGTTTTCTCAATATTGTGGGATGCTGGCTAACAGAATAGGAAATCTGAATTTCCTTTATAGAGGCAGACTTTAGAATCAATTTTACTGAAAGAGTTCTGTTTTAGAAAGGGAGATGAGGACCAGCTCATTTCACATAGCTCTTTTTTTTTCTTTCTCTCAGGACTTGTTTCAGTTAAAAACAGTCTTATTGACAAGTGTGGTGGCACATGCCTGCAATCCCAGCAACTCAGGAGGCCAAGGCAGAAGGATTGCAAGTTTGAGGCCAGCCTCAGCTACTTAGTGAAGCCCTAAGCAACTTAGCGAGACCCTGTCTCAAAATAAACAATAAAACGGATTGGGATGTAGCTCAGTGGTTCAGTGCACCTGGGTTCAATCCCTGCAACTAGAAAACAAAACAAATAAACATCAGATGTCTTAATGCTGTGCCATGGGTTGTCATGGAAAGCTTGGGTTCTGCAGTCAGATGGTGGTGGTCTTGATTTGCTCTACCCCATGTGAACTGGCAAGTTTTACAAAGTTCCTTGCATCCCTAACTCTCAGTTTTCTCCTTTATTAAGTAGGGATAACAATGCCTCCTTCACAGAACTGTCAAAATGATAGAGTGGAAATAGTATTACAGACACTCTTTCCACGAGTGTGCCCCGGAATCTGTGTGAGCTGGTGCTCACTTGCTTCTTTCCTTAGCCATCTTTTTTGCCCATTTCTGCCACCTTCTTTTCCTTCACATGTAATACCTCAGTACTTGTAAGAATTGTGTATTTTGCCAATTAATTAGTTTCATGCAGTGTTGCTGGGTGGCTTAATCCCTTTTCCTAGCACTCCTGGGACTAAATGAAATATAAGACAAGCATTCTTACCATAAACTTATATTGAGGAATTTAATGAACAGAAAATGCCATACACACCATCTGTATCAAGATTAAGTATGTAGCTTGTATATAGACACAGAAAAAGTGGGCCACCCCATTCTGTAAATCTGCTCTCTCTGCCTGTCCAAGACTCTCAGGACTGGAAGATGTTCCCCAACGCTGACCTACTAGCCCCACTGCTCTCAGAAAACGCATCTGAGTGAAAGGACTTTGGTCTCTCCAGAGTCTTATTCTTGCAGAGCATTAACCTCTTGGACTAAAGTCGATTGAGTTTAAATGCCAGCTCCAATGCCAACGAGGGCATTGTGCCTCAGTGTATGTCTCTGCAAAATGGTGGCAATAGCCAAGGTAATTAATATTAGCTGTCATAACAGAGCAAGTCTTGGTGGTATCACATGCTCTCTTTCTTTCTCACTACTGTCTGGTGAAGCAGAGCAGGGAAGGCTGTGCATGGTCACGGAGAAGCCACACCTGGAAGTGAGTGGATCCCCTTCGCCTAAGCTCTGTCAGCCAGAATTCAGGAATAGCGTTTTGTTTTGGATCAGAGGACAGTGGCGATAGGAAGGGCGGTCTTCCTGGGTGCTGGAGGAAAATGCAGCAGTGAGTCGAACCGTTGACATTGTCCCCGCTACAGTGGGGGCAGCAGCTCTTCTGTCTCCTGTGGATGCTGTGATGATTGATAAACATACCTATGTCTCATGCAGAATAAGCCCTCAGGAGGACGTGATTAGTCGTATAGCTGCTCTCATCAGTATCGTTGCCACAGTGATTATTATGGTTTGGATTTTCATGTGTTGGAGACTTGTCCCAGTGCAGCAATGCTCAGAGGTGGGGATTTGAGATATTGATTGGATTATGATATTTTCCATCTCATCAGTGGATTGATGAATTCATAGTTGATGATGGCATTATTGGGTGGTAGTAGAAACTTTAGGAGGTGAGTCCTATTTAGAAGAAGTAGGCCACTGGGGGCATGCCCTGAAAGGTTTTATCTGTCCCAAGATGCTTTTTTTTTCTCTCTCTCTCATTCTCTTTCTCTCTCTCAGCTTCCTGGTTATCATGAGATGAATAGCTTTGCTCTACCTCTGGCCCCTGCCCCATGATGTTCTGCCTTACTAGAGGCCCATGTGTCAGGGCCAAGTGACTATGGACTAAAAGCTTGAGCCAAACCAAATATTTTCTCCTTTAAGTTATTTTTCTCAGGTATTTTGTCACAGTGCCAGAAAGCTGACTAACAAGAGGATGGTCTGATATTCCTCCCTGCGTGCTGGTTGCAGAGAATCTCATTGGAAGCAGGAATCGTTTCTCTTGGATTCATGATCTCAGGGCTGCTGTCAATTGTCTCCTGAGGAAGTAGCTAAAATTTGTCCAAAGTAACCCCTTTTGGTAATTTGTCCCTCTTACCATTAACTTGAGCTGCTTGGTTGTCTTTAGGCAACTGGAAGCTTTAGGTTAACTTCCTGCTCATCTCATAGGCATGAGAATAAAGAGGGGCCTTATTAACTTTTCCGGTGTATTGGTTACCAATTTAAACTTTTCCTATGCCTGTCTTTTATTTGAAGGTTATTTCCCATCCCATTGGTTCTTTCTTCTCCAATTCATTCTATAAAATATTTTAGGCTACTTACTCCAGTTCTCATTCCTTCCTTCTTTCCTTCCTTCCATCCTTCCTCCATTTCATCCTTCTTTCCTCCTCTCTTCCATCCTCAAATCCATCCTTCCTTCCTTCCTTTGAAGGTACTCATAGAGTATCTGTTATGCACTGGGCATTACTAGGGAATATATCAGTGAGCACATGAATATGTGACACACACTCACACTTTCTTTCTCACTTCTGGTGATGGTGTGTGTGGAAGGCTGTGTGTGACTGTCACTGAGAGCCATCTTGAAGTGGGTGCACCCCCTCTGCCTACACCTCTGTGCTCACTGATGCTGAATTCTGACGTGGGGACTGTGTCAGGAGTGGGTGGAGATTGACAAGGAACACAAATGCAAGTACAGTAGTGCTCAACCCCCTAGCTATGCTTCCTGTGGAAAAGTGAGAACAGACCGTGTGGGATCTGCTAGATGTGCTAGTGATGGGGAGTGGCTTTTTTTTTTTAAGAGATGGACAGGGAGATAAAGAGAAAGAGAATCAATTCTATATAGTTTTTTCGACGCTTCGTTGTATACATGGTGCTGGGGTTTGAACCTGCATCCCCACACATGCCAGGCAAGTGCCATAACAGCATAGCCTCTGCTCTAGGTCCATTTTAGTGCTTTTTAATTAATAGACTATTTCATCTTTTTTTAAGAAAGAGAGAGAGAGAGAGAGAGAGAAACAATTTTTCATTTAGGTTTTCATGTGGCTTTCGTTGCTCATAGACTCCGTTGTGTACGTGGTGCTGGGGTTCAAACTTGTGTACTCGTGCATGCTAGACAAGCACAGTAAACAACCAGCCACTGCTCCAGCCCCTCTTGTGCCAGTTTTAGGCTTTAAGATAAACCACACAGAAGATCCAGAGCTCCCATACGCATCTTCTTCCCTGGAGCACAGCTGTTGCTATTAACATCTATGGGCTAATATTGATACATCCTAAAACCCACAGTTTAAGCTAGGGTTTGCTGGGTCTGCAGTTCTGTGGGTGGACTGAAGTTTTCAGATGGGTGGTGTAACTGGTACCTCTTGTGCCTCCCTGGCACTCTCTCAATTCTCCTTTTCAATTCCGCCTCGACTGACCTGGGGCTTCTCCGCCTGCTGTCTAAGATGCGCACTGGGCACTGCCCAGCCACTCTGAAGAGAGTTTGTGCAAACTTGGTATGCAAGGGTGTTCAGTATCTCAGTGCGGTCATCTCTGACCAATACAGGGTGAGAGCTGGTGGACAAGACCATCGTCTTCTGTCCCTGTGCTGAGAGCACAAGGGGAATTCCACCTGGCAGCTCAGAGGTGGCTTCCTGAGGTTTGCCACGCTTTTCAATTTCCATTGCCTCCGTACGGCCCACTAGCCCAGGCACATTCCTTGCCAGCACTCATCAACAAGCTACCTGCAAGAGAGCCCTCACCTCAGGTTCTGCTCTTGAGAAATGCTTGCTAAGTCAGCTCCGTCCATAATTGCAAAATGGAACTAATAATCACACTCTGCTGCTAGGACTAACCACTGGGTTAGTGTAGGTAGATTTGAGCGGTACCATGTTCATCATGAGCTACTGCTAAGGATCCAGGGTGTCGGTATGCTGTTGTTTATGGAGACTGTTCATATTCATTATGTCCTTTTGGCTTCACATTAACCCTGTGAAATAGATACTGATGGTGATCACTGTTTTGCAGATAATGACAGAAAATCAGCAGGAGCAATTGACTTGGTCAAGGTTATGTGATTGAAAAGAAGGAAAGCCAGGCCTTGCAGATGCTGACATGAATTGGTTTTCTCACAGGACAAAGGGTGATGCAGTCACAGGGTGGCTGAGAGACATCTCAGGGCCACACAGCTCTTCAGCGTGTGTTCTGGGGATATGCTTCCAGACATTCAGGTTTGAGGACTGTGGCCGGGGAGGACAGGGAGTCACAAGGGCAGAGCGTGGTCACTGGGTTCTGATTGAATGCACAATTGCAGGAGAATCATTCCTGCTCTCCTGTCCCCTTGCTTCAGTTCACGTCTGTTATTTTCCCCTTGTTATTGCTAAGCAGTGTATTCAAACTTCCATAAAGGAAATGCATATTTTAAAGAGTAGTTTCCAGTGACTCATTGGGGAGGAAATCTTCTTAGGAACCAGGATATTGGAAGACTGAATAATTCACACTATTTGTTTTCCTGACCTGGATTTAGACCCTGCAGAGGCTTCTATGGGGATTGTTCAGAGATTGAACTGTACTTTCCTTCCTTCCCAGTCCCCATGGCAGGCCGCTGACTGATTGTTCCTTACCTGGGACACTGTGGCCTGACTTGGAGATGACCCAGGCCTACCATGTCTCTGGGCATTTAGAGCCTTTCAGGTTCCACATCCGCTTTGTCCTTGAGATTTTCTGTATGAGTGTATGTGACCATGAAATCTAGAGATGGAGGGGTCAATGCTGCCTACAGCCCAGTGGCGAAGGCACCCTGTGAGTTCCTGTCTGCTTGCCAGCACACTATATCCCTGACTATGGGCTCTCCTTCCGTTCCTGCCCTCAGTCTTATTGAGCAGTGCCAGGGATCATCAACAGCCCTAGTCATTTTTTTTCCCTAAGAGAGAGGGACAGTGAAAGAGAGAGAGAGAGAGAGAAAGAGAGAGAAAGAGAGAGAGAGAATCAATTTTATTTAATTTTTCATGTGACTTTCGTTGCTTTGTCATGTATGTGGTGCTGGGATTCGAACCTGTGTACTCATGCATGCCATGCAAGCATCATAATCACTAAGCAACTGTTCTAGCCCTGGCTCAAGTGATTTGAGTCACAGGTCTCAAAGCTTAGAACCACTGTTCCCCTGGCTGACCAGCAGGAAGTGCCAAATTTTTGTCTTTTCGTTATCACTCCTTTATTCTGCAAGATAGATAAGAAAACAAGAGTTAATAATGTGATCTCTCGAAATTGTTTCTTAATTTTGAAAGTGTAATAGCAACTGATCCTTATACAGGGCTTGAGTGGGGTGGGCTCCTCTAAGCCTTTCATATAGTGTGCATCATCAAGCCCTCACTGCTACTCTAAGATGACATCTGTCAACATGATCCCATGTTGCCATCCTGGTATCGTCACAAACAAACAGCAGAACAGAGGCACAGAAACTAAACTTACACGCCCAATGTCACATCACTAAGTTAAGGGCTAGGATTTGAACCCAATCTGGTTCCAGAGCCCATGCTCTAAACCACTAAATAAAACATCAGAAGAGAGGAATCGTGGGGCTGGAGCGGTGGTTCAGTGGTCACGGTGCTTGCCTTGCATGTGCGAGCCTATGGGTTCAAACCCCAGCACGTGTACAACAATGTGTTGGAACAATGAAGGCAACATGAAACACTGAATAAAACTGATTCTCTCTCTCCCTCTCTTACTATCCCTCTCTTAAAAAAGAAGAAGAAGACGAGAGGAATCGCTACAGCCAACCCCTCTCTTGAACTCCTGTGCAAGTTCATTCATGCGGCACAGAGAAAGGGATTGGCTCTCCTAAAATCACACGGTGGGAGTGGCTGCACAACTCTAGTCTGAAGTTGTCTCTTTTTCAGAATAAATCTCTGTTCCTAAAGTTTAGGAAGAAGGCCTGGTGCCTCAGGCATAGGGGATTGAAGCAACTTTGGAAGAACTTTTCATTCGAGATAGGATAAGTAACCGGCCTGGAGAGGCAGGAAGGAGAATCTGGGGGGCCTGTGTGTGGGAGGGAGGAGGGCGCCGAATTTAGAACTCATGTTGCGTCAGGCTCTGGCCACGCTCCAACTATTTTTATTCATTATTATTATTTTTATGGGAAAAGGAATCTGCAACAATTTAGGCTCTGTTATTTGCCTTTAGGCGTTGGTTTGTCAAATTTGGATCCAAGGCCAGTTCAGCACAGTGGGTGTCCCTGGGTGGTGTGAGTCTGCGTGTGCGTGCGTGTGCTCAGGTGTTTGCATGCACCCTTCTCTGTGTGTGTCCGTGTAGTTGGTAAAAGGCCGTCCATCCTAGGATTTACTCGCTACTTCTTGCCTCCCACCCCCTCTCTAACGTGTCAAGAATTATAAATTAATCACCTGGCTGGTTTGCACTGAACTTACTAGTGTTTATGAAAGGGAATTCATTGGATATGCCTGTTAATGGAACACGTGTAATAATACTAAAGCCTGTGATTAAAAAGAAATTTAGGGCCCATGAGTTTTTAATAGAAAAACATGTCATTTGAGTGTTTATTTGCTGGAGTAAAATGGGCGATTTTTAAGGGGAGGGAGGCTTGCCTATTTTAATTTCAGAAGGACCACGCTATTCACACTGAAAGCCAGCAATGCTTTTCCAAAAGCCCATCAAGATTGCTTTGTGCAGAGGACCGTTTTGATAGAGTTGAAGCTTTGTATGGCTTCTCCATTCTGTCATGGAAAATATATTGCAGAACGGTCTGCTCATGGGTTCCATAATTCATTCGTTTGCCAAAAATTTGTTTCCTACCTACCCTGTATCAAGCAAAGGTCCAGGTGGGGTTTCAGAGATGACTACACACTTAGTCTGTTAATATGTGTGGCCCTCAAATGGCCTGCAGCTCGATGAGGGGTGGACCTGTGAAGAAATCATCCCAATGCTTCTGATGAGGGTGTGGACCCGGCGATGGGGTCAAGAGGAGCCCGGTGGCTTCTCAGAGGAGGCAGAGCTGTAGCCAAGCCTGATCCAATCCATCACAACAGGGAGGTCTCTCCAAAGTGAAGGAAAACATTGCAAATGGAGGGGACTCAGGAGCAGGGTGTGTTTGGGAAGAACTCTAAGTTGTTCCTACTTTTGGAGGAAAAGTGCTATTTTTCTAGAACATAATTATTGATAAATTTTTGAATTTGCCTATTTCTCCTTTGGTTTGCAAGAGGAAGCTCTGCTTGCTCATGTGTCTGTGTTTGTAGACACACACACACACACGCACACACACAGGTCTAATCTTCCTTGGTGAAGTGCGGAACCTTGATTTTCTTACATTTTGGTGAGATTTAATCATCCACATGATTTTGTGGTGAGGTGTAGAAAGTTCTGCATGTGAAATGAAGCTAGTTGATTTTGGCTTTTCAGAAGTTTGCCTGTGGTCGTTTTAAAAATCTTTTTATTTTCCAGGGAAACTTTGCATAATTTCTCCACAAATCCTATTTATCTTTTGAAATGGCCAGGAGAACAACCTGCTTTGGGTTTCACAGGACTGGAAGATATTGCAAAATCTCTACATGTTTTTGAGACATCTGAGTAGGGGGTTAGGACTTTGAGATGCCTTTAAGAGAAAAGTTGTTTTAGTTTCAGGCTTTATTTTTAGCTTTGCTGGTGAATTTTAGAAAAGTGAAAATAAAGTCCTGTATATTTGGACTTTCTAAAATTTGAGCAAATACAGCATTTATTAATTGCTCATTCACCAAATGTTGATCGAGTGCTCTTTTAATGAAATTTAAGAGGGAACATGAGATGAAATAAACCCAACCTCTGCTTTCAAGAATTTTATGCTCTGTTGAGGGAGTGGGGGCAAATGAAGGAGATGGGAAGTGGTGGTGGAGGCTCTTAAGGAAAAGTTCTTGAAAAAGAAAAGGATGAGTTGTGTCTTGAAGAACCAGGAGGGCAGAAGCCAAGAGGGACATTCTCAGCAGAGGCTCAGTTATAAACCAGGACACAGGCGAGACTGGGCGGTCATTTGAGTTTCAAGGATGGTGGACGAGTCTGGATGAGACGGTAAGTTAATGCCAGGATCACTCAACGCTGCTCCTCACACTGAGATGAGAGGCAAAATAAAACAAAAGGGGAAAAACCCAGATGGATAACACCCCTGTGGTTCAGAAAATGAAGAGAAACAAGGAGCAGAGAGCACTGTGGTCTGCAGATTTCTGAAGAGGCAGAGGCAGCTTCGGGTTCAGACCCAGATGAGAAACTGGGACCCCGCTGCTAGTTCCAGGCCACTTCAGGGCAGGGGTACTGTTCCCCACCTCCTGTAGTGCTGCTACCAGGAAGCTGTGCACCAGGAAAACCTCTCAGAGAAGTGGCTGTGTCTGCAAGGGGCTCTGGAGGCAGAGGCACCAGTTTTGAAGATGAAGTCCAGACCTTGCCAGGGGTGCAAGGGACTCATCCGCAGGCAGACCAGGGTAAAGGTGGGAGCAAATGGAGGCACAGAAAGGTCACTGCCACTCCCAGAGACTGAAAGAATACCTCTACTCAAACGAGTGGCCACAAGGCCCGGGAAGAAAATATGGAAGGGCAGTCCATAATCCCTTGTCGCATGTGTCCCCACACACGAAATAAAAGTGATGAAAGAGTTCCAAAGGGACTTCCGAAAATACGCAAGGGACAGTTAAGAATACAGAGGGTAATATTGGCCAACATGTGTATTTAAGTTTTTCAAATTAAGGGCTGGAGCGGTGGCTCAGTGGTTACAGTGCTTTTCTGGCATGTGCCAGGATGCAGGTTCAAACCCCAGCACCACGTACACAGTGAAGTGTCAGAGCAACGAAAGCCATATGAAAAATCAAATAAAAATCGATCCCCTCTCTCTCTCTCTTTCTCTCTCTACCTGTCCCTCTCTTTAAATCTTTTTTCAAATTAAATTGGAAATTAAAAAGATATTTATAGAAATATCTTTTCTATAAATTTCCTTGGTGGAGGCAATTTCAGGCTGCATGGAGCAGAAAAGCAATTGCTAGGTTGGAAGGTAATGCTAACTATTTTACCTTAAAAGTAGAAGAAGCTCTAAACATAGCAGCTATGAAAATGACTATGAAGGTATCTCAGAGTTGAGGAAAGAGGGGGACTAAGATAATGGAGACAAAGGTGAAGTAAAACTGTCATGGCTGAGTTCTAGGACGTGAAGTTCACAAAGCTCACCCATAAACCTAAAGGAGCGAGGAGGAGGAGGAATAGCAGAGCGAGACATCAGTGCTCTGACATGTTCTCCTCATCAGAACAGATGCCACAGTGGAGTGGAAGGATATCCATCTTCAACCAGAAAAGAAACATAATGATCAATCACAGCTTTAAACACAACTAAGTTATCATTCGCGAGGGAAGGTGAAGTAAAGAAAAAGTCAGACAAAAGATTCAGGAAATTTACCTTCCACAGCTCTTACTGAAAGAACTAACGAACCATGCACTCAAGACAGAAGAAAAGAAAGCCCAAAGAAGGAAACAGATGCAAATAGAAATACAAGCACAGAAATTAACAGAACCGTCTTCATGGAGCTAATGAAGATAAAAATATGGAAAAGGTTACTAAGCTAAATGTCTAGATAACAAGAAAAAGAAGATAGAGACTGGATTTTATTTTTTTTTAATTTTGAAGGAGTTATGTACAATCATAAATGCATATAAAGTAACAATATGCTATGCATTTGTTCTTAATCCAGAATTACCCCCACAGTTAACACACGATAAATTCCTTGTTTGGAGGAAGACACAAATACTGAATGATTACACTTGTTAGAGAATTATAAAAATTTAAGATTAAACCCTAACAGAGAAGCACAATTTATAGGCGGCAAGGAGTAAAGATAGTAGGATCACAAGGGAGTCTAAGGGAGTCATTGATTCTATTTGTAGAATTTACTTCTTTACACAGCAAGTGAAAGATGTGGAGTTGTGATTTTCCTACCTTTTTGTGCATTTAAATACTTCATATGGAGTGTTTCCTTGAAGGGAGGTCCATGTTGGAAATCTATTTTTGTTTTCACTGACCCCTAGCAGTGATTCTAAGCCATGGAGGGAATTCAGCAGAATCCTTCATCTATACCGCTCTACCTTGTTTGAGTGTCTGTCAAATCTTTGCCATCAAAAAGGGGAAAATCAAAATTGCTCCTTTCATTCATTAAGGCAATCAATTTCAAAATGAAGCCTTGGCTTGCATGTGCATCTAACTTTACATGATGAATGTTGTCCTCAACATCCACCATTTCTTTTTTATTTTTTATATATTTTTATTAGTGAATTATAGTTTTACATAATGTTGGGATTAGTTGTCACATATTCCTAGATGCATGCAATTCAGCAATACAATTTGTTCAATATTCTCCCCCCACATCCACCATTTCCACTGGGTGATAAACTGTGAAGGCTGAGCTTCTACCAGACTTGCTCAAGCTTGCATTTCTGCTGCTAGTGTCTTGGCATAAATATTGGTTTAATAAATGGGTGGAACTAAAGAAAGGGCTTTTGGTTATTGGTTACCCAATAACCACTCATCCTCCATGCCCAGCTCTTCCATGCCTCCATTCCTATGCCCAAATTCTCCTGCCTGGCCTCTAGAAATGACCTTTGCATTCCAACCTATGGGGGCAATTTCTTTTATCCTTCCTGTTCCCAGTAGACTTGAAGCTTCCTTAGGGCAGGGATCGTGCCTGTCTTCTTCTGTGTTCAATGTCCATCGTTTGTGAGCTTGCAGCGTGAATGTGTTATCTACGAGCCCAGTTCTGGTGGTGCTATACTAGTGCAAACATTCCCATGGCTGCCTTTAGCGTGTTATCATATAATTATCTGTCATCTCCACAAGGACAGGGTTCGTATCTGTGTTCCTGTGTCGCACGTGCAGTGTGCACGGCAGAGCCAGCCTTCAGTATACACTTGCTGAACTGAGTTGCACACAGGGAAGAAGCATCCTGTGAAAGCTTCACAACCCTGATAATGCCTCCTTTCTCCCAAAAGATGGCCAGGTGTTCACACCTCACAGGTAAATCTGCCACTTCTGAGGGAGCCTGGACTTAGTTGTTTAGGACAGATGCCTAGCAAAGGTTAAGAAAACAAGAAAGGTGGGAGAGGGATGGCAGCTAATCTCATCATCTCTGCCCAGGTTGGATCCTGGTGAGTGGCCTGGGATCAGCATCAGCCCCCCGTGGGGAGGACTCTCCTGCACTCTCAGTCCCCCACTGCTGCCATCTGTTGATAATTACTGTCCGATCTCTGCTGAGAATGTGTGATATTTAATATTTCCTCACCACTTGAGCACACATGTGGCAATAACGGCAAGGTACTTGGCCACAGGAGTAGAAAGATGTATTTGCATGAAAGAGTCAGTGTACACTTTGGGCCCGGCAAACAACTGCCTTCTCTTTCCAAAGTTACGAGAAGTCCCCATGGTTCAGAACTTGGAGAATAGGTACATTGACTTAGGGAGTATTTTTGGAAGAAAACTCTTAAAATCCAAAATATCAAGAAGATTGGAAAACAAAACAGAACCACCTCTTTTTACAGCTGATATTTCTCCTAATGAGCAATCTTTTTCCCAGGTAGCTTTTCCGCATTTTTAGAGAAAGCTGATGCTCTTGCCAAGTAGCTAAGAGAGAAGAAAAGCATTTTGTATACATTTTTCCCAACTGAAGTCCCTACTTTTCCAGTCCTTTTGCAGGAGGGGGAGAAGAGGTTTCCAGTTTCATTTGCAGGTGAAGTTCAGCTTCCTGTTTCAAGAAGAATAACAAGAGGATTCAACAGGGACGAGCTCTCTGCCCTGCTTTGCACACACAATAAACTCTAGATTACTGATGTGATCAAAAACAAACTGCCTTGGTTCATTTAGCACTGGCGTCTGAAGTGGAGTATTGTGGGAGCCCTGATGGCCGTCGCTGCAGGGTGGTGGCTGGGGATGTGACAGGAAGCAGAAATGAGCCCTGTTGTAAGCCTGGGGGGAGAACAGGCGTCACCCTGGGTCTCGTTCCTTTTCTTCCTTCATTCCCACTTGGGAGAAGTCAATATTAGTCATTTTTTCTCCTTGACATTTCTTATGAAAATTTGCAGACATACAGAAACACAGAAGAGGTTTTAGTGTGAGCACCAACAACCCTGCTGCCCAGATTCTACCATGAGCCTCTTGTTCTACTTGCTTTATGACTTGTCTTTCCAGCTACCTGTCCTCCTATATCTTTCAACCAACCCCTGTTTCTGTTTTTTGGTGATTTGAAAGGATGGTTCAGGAAATGGTGTATGTCTTTACCATCTTCTATCAGGACAGAGCCTCAGTGACTTCAGACTCCCTCCTCGTCACCATGAAGACCTTTGCTGAAGATTGGAGCTGCTGTTCTGCAGGGCTTCCTGTTCCTGGATATAGAAGATACTGGCCACCCGGGGGCAGTAAGTTAAGAAACAATAACATCAATGCAAATACAAGTATACATTGTGATCAGAATCACAAAAGAGAAAACAGGTTGAATTCGATGGCATGAGCAGGACAGTCAGTCTCTTTTTCTACACGGCCACCGAAATGACATCCTAGAACATAGCTGGACGGTGCCACTGGCTTCCCACGGCCACCAGCAGACACTGCAGTGTGTTCATGGCCTGGCTAAACACAGTTTATTTTCATTCAAAATGTTTATTGCTATAATGTGCTGGGTGTGCTGGCATAGGTGCCGAGTGTTAGAGGGAGCACTTCATAGTCCCTTGTCCTGAAGAGTTTATCATCAGGTTAAGGAAACATAATTTCAATACGGTGCTTAAAATATCATGAGTATAAGGGAGAAGCCACCCAAGCTACAAGCCAACCAGGATTTATGAGTGCACATGTGGATTTGAGGGGTGGTGAAGAGGTTGAAGGCCAGTTCATAGAAGGACCGAGAAATGGTGGGCATGGACGGAGAGGAGCAACCCCTGAAACACTGAGGAAAGAGAGGGAAGGATCAGTTGAGGGACACAGAGGTGAGCTGAATTGTAGCCAGGGAAGGAGGTTAGGATGTGCTGCAGGAATGGAAATAAGATCAGCCGATGTCACTCACAGCAAAGTGGGGAAGGAGGGCCTGACTTAGAGAGCGCTCAGAAGTTAAGTGAGGAAGATTCAGAGACAGAATGAGGTGAGTACACAGTAAGGGGAAGCAGAAGTTCAAGAATGAACCTGACCTTCTGACCCAGGTGGGTGGGTGACTGTGCACCCAATGATTGAGATGAAAAGAAAGGAAGATGAGAATTTAGCTTTGGAAGCTAAGTTGGAAGTGCCTGGGAGACGAGCAGGAGCTGGTGCTGGGTGCCTGTAGAACAGTGAACTCATGAATCTGAAGCTCAAGAGAGAATCTGGACATCGAGGCGGATACTGGTGCAAACCATGGAAGTGCATGGAGCACCTCTGATTGATCCCCCAGGATGCATGAGCGGTGAGAGTGTTTTTACACCAACTCTCACGAGCACTGGTGGAAGGCTTCCAGGGGGTGGAGTGTGTCACACGCATCTGGCCTGGCTTTGTAGTTAGATAGCAAGGAGGAAAATGTCAAGTTCAAGTGCTTTGTCTTTGTTGAGTTGACTAGAACCTGGGTCTGTGGATCTCTATTTCAGTTGTCTTCCCCTGGATCCTATATTCATCTCACTTCTATTCTCTCTCTCTCTCTTTTTTTTTTTTTTTGGTACCAGGGAATTGAACCCAAGGGTGCTTAACCATTGAGCTCATCCCCAGCCCCACCCTTTTTATTTTATTAAATTGAGGCAGGTTCTCACTGAGTGGCTGAGGCTGACTTTGAATGCACAATCCTCCTGCCTCAGCCTCCTGAGCTGCTGGGATTGCAGCATGTGCCACACGCCTGGCTCCCCGCCATTCTTAATGGTACACTGACCCATTCATCTGTTCATTCGTACAGCCACTCATTCGCAACTTCAGCACGCACTGGACACCTGCCAGCGTAAGGCAGAGCCAGGCACTGTGTCTGTAGGTATCGGTCACCTTCAAGATCTTCAACCTCACGCCCTACCAGTTGTTTCCACTTCATGAAACTAGAGGAAGACCTGAAGGAAGGAGGGCTTGAATGACATGGCACTGAGGTGATGTGGAAAACGATCCCTCTCAGAGAGAGCTTGTGCTACCTCAATTTATGCAAAGCTATAAAGAACTCCCTGTCTACATTTGCAAAAGGAAAATTCATGTTTCCTACGGCCTTAAACTCCTAATCTTTACTGGCTACAAGAGGGTATTGCAGGCAGTAGAGTGCTTAATAAATATTATATTGTTTGCTGATGGCAGTGCTGTTTGGGGTGACATTTCCTTCAGAACGCGCTAGCCTGGTTTAACAAATCTGCTGTGAGCCGTTTCACCTTTCATTGAGCTGGTGGAGATGTCTCAGGGGCGCCTTCAGCAGCGGCCAAGAATCAGCTCAGGAACACAGAGGTAAACGAGTCTGCCGGATGTGTTAATAGTTTTTGTCTGTGCTGACTTCCCCTCTGTTGTAGGAATGTAACAAATACCGTGGGGCTCTGTTGTGTTAAGCAAATGTTGGTGTGCATTCTCTCTGTGGAGATGTGGTGCTCCGAGCCCAGAGGAGCATTTTTCTACAGACTCGTGTGTGTGTGTGTGTGTGTGTGTGTGTGTGTTAACAGTTATGAATCCACTTTTTCTCCATCCTGATCTGAGCATCTCTCATCAAAACAGCTTTTTAGAATGGCTTAGTTGGTTGAATGACAAAGTGTGTGTCTTTTTCTCATTTCCAGCTGCTCGTGGAAGAACTGAATGGCAGTGAGATGGGGAAGAGTTAGGCAGTCAGAGCAGTTAGAATGTTCGAGTCAATCAAGGGGAAACCGGTTCTTTTTCTTTTAAGATCAATTTGACATCCCCCAATGCCAGTAAGGAGGGTCTGGCAAGGTGGGTCCAGATGCAGACACTCCCTCTGCCAAGCAAGCACCACATTCTTTCTATGGATGCCTGAGGTCCAAACCCAAGGCTGGACCCAACCAGAATTTCTTGTACCCATGTCCTAGGTTTGGGGAAAGGGAGAGGATGACCAATTGAAGGGAGAGTATCCTATAGAAAGGGCAAACCTAGCTGCCTCTTCGGCTCTGTCCCCTTCTCCCACTCTGGGGGACGTCTGCTCTTTTCCCTATGCTTTGTTTTATATTATTTTTTTAAAATGAATTCTATCTACTATGTTTGCCTTGTGTCCCTTGATTTCATTCTTCGTCTCTGGGGGACATGAACCCGACTTCCACCAAACCGGCATTAGCAGTACTGGATAATTGTTCCCCGTGAGGTGCACAGACCTGGAATTCATGAGCACGGCCCCTACTAGCAACCCAAACAGACTGGATTTAAATTCAGTTTCTGCAACCAGCTCTTATTTTCTTCACCTCCGTTTCTCATTAGAAACATGGAGTTTGTTACAGAAGGCAAATGAGATAACTTCCACCATCTGGTGTAAATGTCCAGATGTTTATTACATCCTCTTTGCTGTCCTTTCTCTGTCTTCTTCTGTTTTTTTTTTTCCCATTCGATAGAGTACAATCTTTCCCTTTGGAATGTTTTTATGAACGTTCAAATTCATGTGAAAGAAAATCCATCTTAAAACAAAAATAGAAAACAAAAATACCCCAAACCGTGTGGACCTCGTATCTTCCTGCTGCTATGTCCCATTATAGCTGAAACGCTTAAGGAGCTATGGACACTTGCTCTTCATAACTCCTCCTACGTATTCTTCAGCCTCTGCAGCCTGGCCTCAGCCCCTCCTGTCTCACCTAAAATTCTCTCGCCAACGTGCAAACATTCTCCCAGTGAAAATATTCCCTGTAAGTCAATTAACCATCTTGTTATCTATTCCAAGACACCTTTGCCTGGATAGTATTTTTAATTTCTTCTTGTGTTTTTATTTGCTAGTCCAGTTCTCAGAATGAAACTTATTTTTAGCTGGACATTTTGCATGTTATTTGGACAAACTCTTTTGTCTTAGATGGACCTGTAAGTTATTATTCTGTAGTATGAACCTATAGGAGTATCACAATCCTGGTGAATGGGGAAATAATTAAGTCTGCTTCCACACTCCATTGAGCTTTTTACATCAAAAAGCAATTATTAACTTTGCTAAGCACAGACAATGTAACGTTAACATCAAGACATTTAAATAGGACATTAATTGAAAGCAAAATATAAAGGCAAATACAGTTTTGTAAAACAATGTGTTGTTTTGGGTGATCCTTTAGCATTCTCCATCATTGCTTAGTCTAGGTTAGTTATTGACCATGAAGATCACAGATTCTGTGTATTTCACGGTGGGAGTTCCGCTCGGGTGTATAAACACACGCCCCTCTGTAGGCAAGACTTCTTTTTAGTGACTTCACAGGATCACAGGGAGAAAGTGACTGTGGACTCATTGGACTGATTTTCAGGTTAACCTGGGCGACTTCTCTTCTGCCCTCCTTGAATGGACCCAGCCTAAGGCTCTTGTTGCTTTCCTACAGCATCTGGAGCAAGCATCCTGGTTTTCTATTTTTTCTATCCATCTGCTGTTCTTAGTTGTTCTCTAGCCTGAAACTTGAGTGTTTTTTTTTTTAAGAGAGAAGGACAGAGAGAGAAAGAGAGAAAGACAGAGAATCAATTTTTATTGAGTTTTTCACATGGCTTTCGTTGCTCTGACACTTAGTTGTGTATGTGGGTGCTGGAATTTGAACCTGTGTACTTGCGCAGGCCAGGTAAGCACTGTAACTGCCAAGCCGCAGCTCCAGCCCCCTTGAATTTTATTTTTTATTGCATGTATGTGGACAACCTCATGTGAAGCCTCACAACAGGACGAGAACAAGGCTCTCCCTCTTCATGGCCCCTGGACCCCATTCCTAGAGCAAGCACTTTTTCCATTTTGCTGTTCCCGTGGACATTTGACTCCATGTGTCAGGATACTCTGCTTTCTGCTTCTGAGCACGACTGGCTGCCTGATTCCCTCCTAGGGTGAGGAGGATGTAGCTCTCTTTCCTCTCCTTATTCAACAATGAACTCTATGATAGTATCACAACTTTTAGAGCTCAAAATTCATTTCCTAAAAGTTCATCATCTACAAAACCTTGTTATCTTGCTCTACTCTCAAGCAGTTTATGATCTGGCATGAGAAACTGCTCTGTAAAGAGAAGTGATAGATCAAGATAACACAGCAGTTTTAATAATGATTTCTACATTACTACATTCCACAATCCAGGTTTGGATTTGCGGCCCATGTGGAGGCAAGCTCCTTTTGGGCAATTGTGTGTCTTAGTGTGTAATTTTGATTGTACCTCTTCGACAGTCTCTAACCTAACACTGTGCCATCTTTCAGAAGTAAATGTGGCTCAGGGAAAGTGACAGGAGTTTTAGTGCCCATTTTTATTATGACTAGGTTCATCCACACGTGAAAAGAGCCTCCAATGTCCCAGAGCAGGTGACTGCATTAGGATAGCCCAGACTTTCTTGCTTACACAAAGAATCAGTTCCAGACTTTGAGATGCTGTAATTATCAGGCACCAGGATTCTTCCAAGGATGCTTCTCCCTGGCCTTCCAGATGCTGTCTAGGTGTCTGAGATGATGACAACAGCTAGAGGTACCATCTCCTTATTCTGTCCCACATTACAGAGGAGGAGCCAAGAAGGCCCTCCTGAGTTGTCTGCTTGAGCACCCCCAACCACCTTGGCGTAGAGCAATGATGGAGGAGAACAGACCCTGGCAGGGCCATCCCTTCATCAGAGCACACTGTGGCCCCTGAGGGTGACCGTTGATGATACGCATCTCAGCATTCCCAGTTTGTTATCCTAACCAACCAAACTCTTCTTATGTTTTGTTGGCCAGCCCAAGGAGAATCTACTAACTTTAAAAAATGTGGTTGAGTTCATGTTCATCAAGCACACTTCAGTGTAATATTGTTTGAACTCCTTGGGAAAGACATCCAATGAGGAATCTCAAATGTAGGCAAAGGAGATGAACTATTTGTGACTGAATTTTTGTGATTTTTGTTTGTGGGTTTTCACTTGAAATTGCTTCTGGAATTCCTGGGAAATATTTAAAGAAGCAAGATACCAAGCCTCTGGTCTATTGGAGAAAGGCTGTTGTTGGAATCCTGTGAACCTGAATTGAAACGGCACCTCCACAGTTACTAGCTATGCGACTTTGTCAAGCTGTATTACCACTCTGTGCCACAGCTTTCTAAACATAAAACAAAATATTTCTTCTAAGGCTCCAGGATTTGTGAGAAAATGCAGGCAGATCTACCAGTAGAGTGAATCTAAGAACTATCTCCGACCTGGCCAATTCCTAGCTGGCTGTCAATAGATTCAGCGTGTTATCTACAGTTCCTTCATGAGGCCCTTTCACACCAGTGTTGCCTTTGGAAGGTGCTTGATGTGCCTGTGTCTGGGGCTGCCTGTGGCCAGGCCTGCAATAGGAAAGGCTTAACTGTTTGGCTCAGTCTGAAGCCAGGGTGAGACCTGGTAGGTAGTGAAGCAGGTGCCCAGGGCAGCTGTGCCTTCAGGGCCTGGGACCAGATCACATTCCATGCACTGGGATTTGTGTATCTGGATTGGCCCGGCACATACCTGCTCCTGGCCATCCTTGCTGAGCAGCCCCCTTGCTCCGTTGGTGCAAGACCATAGGAGACTTTAATTAAGACGGAGGGGCTGCTTCTGGGGGAGGCATTGGATTCTGTTCAGCTCCTGACCTCAGTGACCATGACTCATCCCCAAGCTGGGGGCCGTCACGTGAGACTTGAGTCTCTGCCATCAGGCTTGCCTTTTCCCCCCTTCCCACTTCTAATTGAGAGAAGATATGCTTTATTTGAAGTGAGAATCCCCCTGTGTCCATGAATGTCCTCCACTCCTGCAAATGACCGCAGAGGGAACAATAATTCAAAAGGTGCAGACAGAAGGCAGTTTGGTGATCTCACGGTGGAGTCCACTGGGCAAAGCAGGGGGCAGGGGATTAGGAGAACTTGGCTGCAGAACACCTATAGCCGAGCTGAGCACACATCCCCCATGCGTGGAGCAAGAGGACAGCCACGTGCCCAAGGCAGGCACATGGCATGACAGATATGGAAGGGCCTCAGCCCTTGGAAATCCAGGATCAATCCATCTGTCAACAAAGCTAAGGGGATATTTATTAAACTCCTGACGCACAAGCAAAGGGAAGCCATTATGTGTTATGATTCGTTATTTTAAAATACCCTTTCAAATTTTCAGAGAAAAGCATTGCCTGCTTTACAAACTAGCTGGCGGAGCAGGAAGGTCAAACCCTCGTGCACGTGCAGTGTGGCGAAGGGGCACCTGGAGCTTTTTCACTTCCTCATTCAGGGGAGGGATGCCTCTTGCGCTCCAAGCACCCTGCTTTTTTGTCCTGGCCTGGAGATAGGACAGAGGCTGGCAGGCAGGCACTTCTCAGCCTGGGAAGCCACACCCCCCAATCCTTTGGCCCTGCAGCTCATAGTAGAGGAATCCCCTCTTACACCCCAGGCTAATTGCTTCACTTGGGGCTAATGACACACAGTGATTGTGATTGGCCAGGTGCACAACGTAGAAGCTGGTTGGGCAAGTCCGTCCTCCCTTCCTGTGGAATGGTCAGGCCACCCTCAAGTGGTTGCTGCCTGCGTGGTGG
>PVKS010009492.1:0-41171 GCA_004027875.1 Aplodontia rufa
CTTCATAAAAGGAATAAACATATTCTGAGAAATGCATCTGTGAACATCATATTGTGTACTTACACAAAACTAGATGGTATAGTCTGCTATGGACCTAGGATATGTGGTGTGTGGGTGTTACATATGTGTTTGTGCTGCTCAGTGGCAGAGGACTTGCCTCATGTGCAATGAAACATTGCCTTCTGTACATAATTATGCCACATTTTTATACATTTTAATACAGTGCAGTAGGTTCCTTATACCATCAGCATCACAAACCATGAGTAATGCATTGCTATGAGGAGCTGCAACAGCTATGAGGTTAGTAGGTGGTGGGAATCTTTTAGCTCCATTCTGATCTTATGGGACCATCTGATGTATGTGTTCCTTCACTGACTTAAGAATTGTTATGCAGTGTATGAATGTGTAAGAACACAGAAAGGCTAAAAGTAAGTGTTTAAAACACACACACACTGTGTAAACACTGAGGATACTGTGTATACTACTATTAGACTAAGAATCCTTGAATTCAAGAAGCAGTATTAGAAACAAAGAGGTTCATTTCCTGAAAATAAAGGAAAGAGATGACACATAGTACTAAATCTATATGCCCTAAATAACATAGCTCACAAATAGATAAAACAAGAATTAAGAATCAAAGGATAGAAAATTCCACAATCATAGTAAGAGACAGTAATACATATCTCTCAGTAACTGATAATGAGATTTAAAGTATCAGTAAGTCTGTAGACCTGAACAACAAAATTGACAGAGGATGTGTTTGATATATGATCACACCCAACAAAGACACAAAACACTTATCAAAGTCAGCCAAATGCTGGGCCATTAAGAAAGCATCATGAGATAAATAATTGACATCATTTAGAGTAATTTACAATGGAATTAAGGTAGAATTAATAAAATAACTAGAAAAACAACCCTACTGTCTAGAAATTGAACAGTGTACTTCTACATAACTTAAAGATCAAATATAAAATAAAAATAGAAGCATGAGAATATACCAATTGAATAAAATTACATCAGAACTTGTAGGATGGAGGTTCATATTTCACCTCAGTAAGCTAAGAAAAAAGCAAATATAAGAAAATTAGAAAAAATAAAATAAGTACAGAAAATAAGTCTTTAAAATGCAAAATAAAGCAAATCAAATCAAAACTTTTTAAAGAAAAAATTAATAAAATTATTTGCTTCAGGGGTTGTAGTTGTAGCTCAGCAGTTACAGCACTTGCCTGGCATGTGCAAGGACCTGGGTTCACACTCCAGCACTGCATACACAACTAACTGTCAGAACAATGAAAACCTAAATAAAATTCTCACTGTCTCTCTCTCTTTAAAAAAGTTTTTTGCTTCATGTATGATCCATCATAATTATGATCAAAAGAGAGAAAAAGAAATAACCAATAACAGGAATGCAAAGAATTAGAGAGCTATAAATCTTACAGATATCAAAATATAAGAGAATTTTATGAACACGTTTGTTACAATAACTTTATTGAGCTGGAAGAATGGACAAACACCTCAAAAAAAGACTTACCAAATCCAAAAGAATAAAAAATAAAAACCCATAATTGTCCTTTTACTATTCAAGAAATTAGGTATAAATCAAGACCCTTTCTGCAAAACAACCCATTGACTCACTCCTAGATTTGGTGAATTCTTCCAAAGACCTCAGGTAGGAAGAACAACAATCTTGTGCAAACTTCCAGAAAGGGAGGCAACAATTTTCCAATCCTTTTTAGAAGTCAGCATAGCTTGATTCCAAACTACGAAAAGGATATTATAAGAAGGAAAAATAACAGACTGATGTATCTCATGGTCAAATACACATATAGATGTATGAAAAGAAATTTATGAATAGTTGACTTACATGCTTATGGAGGCTGCAAAGTACCATAATCTCCCATTTGCAACCTGGAGATTTGGAATTCCAGTCCACGTCCAGAGGCCTGAGAAGCCAGAACCAATGGCCCATTCCTTTCCCAGGGCAGGAGAAGATCACCCTCAGCTCAAGCAGGCAGGCAAGAAGGGAACAGAGCAGACCCTGGACAGATGGGAAGATGCTCTCCCATGCCAGGGAAGAAACCTACTTTAGTCTACTGATTCAGATGATAATCTTACCCAGAAGCATCCTCCCAGACACACCCACAGATGTTGAATCAGGGTATCCTTTGGTTTGGTCAAGTTGACACTTAAAATTAGCCATCACAGATGGTTCAAAAATGAAAAAAAAAAAGTAGTTATATAAGCAATGTTTTCACAGCACTAATAGAAAAGGAGAAAATCATAACATCAATAAATGAAAATGCATGTGGTAAAATTCAACACCTACATATGATAAAAATTTTCTGCAACTTTGGAATAAAGGAAACTGACTTATTTTTAAAAATAATGCCTTTCCCAAAAATCTCCACAGGAAACATCATTGTTTTTTTTTAAGAGAGAAGGACAGTGAGAGAGAGAGACAGACAGAGACAGAATCAATTTTTATTGAGTTTTTCATGTGGCTTTCATTGCTCTGACACTTAGTTGTGTACGTGGGTGCTGGGGTTTGAACCCAGGTACTTGGCACATGCCCGGCAAGAACCATAACCACCGAACCACTGCCCCAGCCCCAGGAAACATCATTCTTGATAGTTAAAAAGAAACGCATAGCATATAGATTGGGGGGGGGCGGTTAAAGCTGTTATTTTCAATGAATAACCAAATTCTATAACCAGAAAATCTGAAAGAATCTAAATGCAAATAGTTAGAATTAGTAAGTTCAGTGAGCTCATTGCACAGTTCAGTATTCACAGTTCAGTAACTCTGTGCACATGAAATGCTAATGAGAAGAAGTTAAAAAGTCCAACCTATTTGAAAAAGGAACACTGGCAAGCAGTGGGGGAAGAATGGTCTTCAAGAGCAATGCAAGGCCATCTCCATGTTCAAAAGTCTTGACCTTTACCTCTCATCAAGCACTGAAGTCAGTTCCAGGCTGATCTCAGATTTACTGTGAAAAGTAAACTAATATATATTTTGGAGGAAAATATAGAAGAGTATCTTCATGACCCTTGGAGTTGGTGAAGACTTCTAGTGGTCTGTAGGACAATAGTTTCCCCCAAAAAATTGCTGTTGCAACATGTAAAAATTTAAAGTCACCATGAGGAGCAGTCTTACTGGTTATGAGTGTGTGTGTGTGTGTGTGTGTGTAGTGTAAACATCTTTCTTATGTATCAAAAATTTTTTCAGAGTGAATTGTCAGTGCAAGTAATGAGGCTTAGAAACTCGGAGGTAAATCCAGTAGTCCAGAAACACCAAGAAGCCATGCAACGAAGTCTGGAGATACTGTGTATTCCTACAGACTTCCTAAAAATCACACTGCTTTCATTTCATGAACACGCTAATGGATGGTTCTGATCTTCTGGGTTCAGATCTTGAACTTTAAAGACCTCAGCATGTTTCAGTGGGGCATTAATATTCTAGGTCAAAGTCATAAGAAGATAAAAATATAACAAGGTCATGGTATAAATAAATTATCACTGAAAGTATGTCTTCTCTTTCCTGGGAAGCCATTCATGTTGCCTATCAACTGTCAAATGTTCACTGAATACCCAGGAGCATCTAGAGATGTAGGTACTGAGGGCAACAGGAGAGAATATTGGCCTTCCCTTAAGAAACCTTTACTTTCAAGGAGTGAGTTGGGTACAATAGTAATACACAAGTTAACAAATAAATGATGGCGATGCCTCATGAATGGTATAAAAAAGGAAAAATGGAATGTGCCCAAGGACTATGGGGTGGTAATTGGATCATGGTAACCCATGCAGAGGGACTAGCTAGAAGGTAAGAGAGGAGGGTGTGGCAATGGGATGATGGGATGTATTTGGATTCTGGCTATGGTTTGACGTCAATGCTGTTAAGATGTGCCAACAGATCGGATGCAGAGTAAGAGGAAAGAGTTTCAACTGGGGATGGTCATGCCACTTGCAGCCTGTGGGGACCTTAGGATGAGAGGCTGAATCACTAATTCATTTTGAGACGCTTCTTCCACATCCTAGGGAACATGTTTTAGAGCAGTTGGATTGATGGTTCTGGATTTCAGGGGAGAGGTCCAGAAGATTCATGAGGACAGAGATGGTGCTTGTCACAGTGACACTGGTGAGATCAACCAGGGAGAAACAGCCCTGCCTGGGAGCTTCCTCAGTTTGCTGTCTGTGGAAAGAGGAAGAAATAGCAGATCTGAGAGGGGGTGACATGAGAGTTAGTGAACCAGGTTGGTGTGTTCGCCCTGTGAAAACTGGGCCAAGACACATATTGCTGATTGCACCTTGATTTGGGGCAAGACCCAGACCATATGACTTCCCTGTCCTTTGTCCAGGGCTGAGGGAGCTACATAGGTGTGAGTGTTGCTGAAAAGTATGAGGAAGGCATCATCAGTACCATCTCCAGCAGAGTGCTCACCACTCCACCCAACCCGGTTGACCCAGAGCCAAGCAGGGTGCAGAGCCTGGCTGATGCAGGCTTGACTCCTGCCTCCTCTTATTCTCATTTCCTAATTCTCAGGGAATAAAACTTTCCCATGGAGGAGATGGAGACACCAGAAAGATTCATGCATGAACACCAGATCTCCTGGCTCAAACCATCTACTCAGATCACGTCCCTGGTTCTGGCTTGGTGGTCATTTGGGGGAAAACCTGTGCCCTTTCTAACTGTAGAGAGGCCGCAGTCCCCAGGAGGGAACATTTGCTATCTGGGAGGTCCTGTGATTCCTGGGAGCTCTGGGAGGTCCTGTGATTCCTTTTTGTCTGGGCCCATGGTCTCACAGGCTGCTTAAAACTGAAATACTTATGTGCCCAAGGAAGTCCTCCCAAACAGCAGTCACACATCTCCAACTTTGCAGGACAGCACAAACGTAATTTCTAACAATAGTTAGCCGTTGCATATGCAGAAGCGTGTTTGAATGGTTATTCCATCGTGAGGATTTTCATTTTTAAATTTATTAAGGTATAACTTGCCTATGACAAGGTCCACTCATTGTAAAGGTACAGTTATGATTTTTACAATGTGTATAGTGGTGCAGCCGCCAAGCCATCCGGGAAGCCTACCTTGGGAGCCTTTCCAGCATCCCAGACAGTGTCCTGCTCCTCTGCAGTTGTCGCTGCTGTAAGCCCAGCCCCAACCTGCCTCTGTGTCCCTCTCTGCACTTTTTGGCCATTGCTGTAACTGACCTATTCGATAGGTGGTCTTCCATGGCTGGCTTCTTCCACGTGGCCCAGTCCTTTGGACCTTCATCTGTGTTACAGAAGTCATCAGAACTTGAATAGCACCCCATTCTGTGGATGTACCCCATTTTGTTTTATCAGTTGACCAATTGAGAATTTAGATTATTTCCATTTTGGAACTATAATGAATAATGGTGTTAAGAAAATTCACCTCCATATCTTTGCATAGATGTAGGTTTTTATTTATCTTGAATAGATTGCTAGGAAATCATTGAGTTGTTACGATAAATTTTTAATTTTTTAAGAAACTGTCAGACTTTTTATAAAGTAGCTGTTCTATTTTGTTATCACATCAGCAATGTATGGGGTTCCAGTTTCCATATCCTTGCTTGTATTTGTTATTGTCAGTCTTTTTGATTGTAGCACTATTGATATGTGTGGTGGCATCTCATTGTAGTTTCAGTTTCATTTCCCTAAAACTACTGGTAAAAGGATAATTCCTTAGACCAACTAATTTTAGTGAAGTTTATTTTAACAAAACAAAACAGAAACTATTTGCAAATCAGGTAACTCCCAGAAGCAGAACAGGTTCTGAGGGCTCCCACCAATAATGTGATTTGCCAGCCTTTATGGAAAACCAAGGCAAACGACAGAGAAAACTTAATCGGTTACAGAGTTCCTGCAATTTTATTTAACACTAATAATGTTCAGCATATTTTCATATGTTAGCCATCTTTTTATCATCTGTAATGAAATGTTTATTTAAATATTTTGTCAGTTCTTCCAAATTGAATTGTTTGCCTTTTTGTTCTTTATATATTCTGGATACAAGTTCTTTTTTAGATATATGACTTTATCTTAGTCTGGCATGACTTTTCACTTTCTTAGTGATGGATTTTAAGGAACTAAAGTCCGTAACATTGATGAAATCCAATGGATCATTTTTTATGAATTGCATTATTGGCACTGTATCTAAACTTTCTACTTAATCCAAGGAAATGAAGTTTTCCCCCCTATATTTCTTTTAGAAGTTCTGTGCATCTCACATTTAGGTCTAAGATTCATTTTGAGTCAAGTTTTGTGCATAGCGTGAGTGGAAGGTCTAAGCTTCTGCTGTTGTTTCCCCAGTGGCTTCCACTGCCGCTGTGTGCCTGGAGGACACATTATGCCTGAATGGTGGTCAAGGTCCCAGGTCCTCACTGGGCCTCTTTTGACCCCACTTTGTCAGATAGGCATGGGTGCCTGTGACATGGTGAGATGTGTGGAAATCTAAGCCCCCTGCTTGACCTCTGCTGATAGGAATGGGGACAGGGCCACAGTGAAAGTGGGGTGGGTATTTAGCTCAATGGTGGTTAGAATCTAATACTTCTCTGTCTTGTAATTTGACTATAGAAAGCAGAACTTACTCTTTGGGGGGTTTGTTTATGTTTCTCCTTCTCCTGTTGGTGTCCCTAGGTTGCTGATTTCTTTGGGACTGGGTGAGAGATATAAATTAGGAAGAAAACCCATGCAACTCACCACTTCATTATTTCTCCGGTCCACAGGTCCTAGGTGTTCTGCCTTCTTCACTTCACTGTTTAAATTTGTTTTGTTTATAATATCCGTAGTTTTAATCTGTGCTTATCTAACCAGGGAGAAGGGCATCTTGTCCAGAACAAAACATCAGTTGGCCTCATCTTTGAAGGATAGCTTGGCTGGGTATAATAATTCCTGGTGGAATTATTTTTTTCTTTTAACACTTTTAAGTATCTGTAACTGCTGCCTGGCCTCCATTGTTTTAAGTGAAAAGTGAGGCAGTTAGTAAAACCATGGGGGCACTGGAGCAGTGGCTCAGTGGTTACGGTGCATGCCTGGCTTGCATTGGAACCCCAGCACTACGTACACAACTAAGTGTCAGAGCAATGAAAACCAGATGAAAAACTAAATAAAGTCATTTCTGTCTTTCTCTTTCTTGCTGTCCCTCTCTCTTAAAAAAAAAAAAAAAAGGACATACATGGGCCTCCTGATGCTTTCGAGATTTTCTCTTTGACTTTTAATAACTTGACTGAAATTGGTTTGGGTATAAATCTCTTTGTATTTATCCTACATGGACTGTGTCAGTACCAATTTGTGTGTAATTTGAGGTGGTTTGTTTTGTTGGTCAAAATTTGAATTCTGAGGCTGCTGTCTATGAAATGTTTTTCATCCTTTTCTCCCTCACCTCTCCTTCTGAGACTCCCTTTACAAACATGCTGGTTTGGCTGCACAGGTCTTTGAGTTCCTGCTCATTTTACTTAACAGTGTTTTTTCTAATTTTAAGGTGGGGTTCTTTCCAGCGATCTATTTTCAAGCACATTCATTATTTCTTCTGCCGTCTAGAACTTGCTGTTGAATTTCCATTTTAGTTGTTATTCTAGTACAGAATTTTTGTTTCCTTGTTGGGATTCATCACGTATTAATTCATTTTTGTCCTACTGTAGTGTTTTTAACCACTATTTTTTTAGTTATTTTAATATATTTATAACAGGTTTAAGGTTTTAGTCTACTAAATCCAACATCTGAGCATACTAAAAGACAGATTCTGTTAACTGAGTTTTAAATGATTATTGGAGATATTTCCTGTTTCTTTGCATGTATTAGGGTTTTTTGTTAAAACAAGATATTTTAAATAATATAACAACTCTGGATTCTTTTTCTCTCTTCTGACAATTGTTATTTAGCAGTTCTCAAAGAAATAAGAAGAAAAGATTGTCCATCTTTTTTGTTTTGGAGCTAAGGCCTGTGATAGTTAAAACTACCACAATTTTAAAAACAATTAAAAAAATCAAAACAAAAATCAGTAAAATTTGACATTTTACATATATCAATTATAAATCTCTATAATTATAAATTATAGAGATTTAAATGTGTAGATGAATAAGATATACATATATGGACATAAAAAGTAAAAAAAAAGTTGGCTGTACTCACTCTAGGAAGTGGAAAACTTTAGCTGCTCCATTTTATCTTCCTTATTCAAAAATTTTATAGAAAAGTTGACTTTCTAACATATAAGTTCATCAAAGAAGAAATAGAAGTGAAAAGGAATCTGATAGGGATTTTAAAACCAAGAATATACAACAGAATTGATGAGTTGAAAGCAGACTAGAAGAGGCAAGACAAAAAAATCAATACCTCATAGATGAGAGAGAGCTGATGCAAGGCTGGGGTGTGGAATGAAGATGAAAGGATTGAGGGAAAGGGTGTCTGGGACAGGTAACCTGTATCCTGCCTGTGAATAGTCAGTAATAAAAATAATGAAAAGGAGAAAATGGAATGAAAACGTATTTCAAACCTACAATAGAAGAAATAAAAATAGCTTTCTTAAAACAAGGATATAAAAGAATTCAATATTTTTTTCCAAGCAGATGGAAGAGTTCATAGGAAGTCAAAGCTCTTGCTGAGAACAAACTAGAAAAGTCGGATAAAACGCAAAGACCATACTTTAAAGCCTAGAGAACTGTTGAAGCAAGGAGCACAACAGGACCAAGACTCTGGAGGAAGGAGAGACGTGCAAATGAGGTAAGGGTCCGCAGCCACTTTCTCCTGGAAGGCCTTTGACAAGTACCGCATCAGCCTAAGGCTCTGCAGTGTGCTTGGGTATGAGAGCTGCTGGTGGTAAAGAGAAAAACTAGCCAACTACTGGTGAGCAGAGGAAGTCTGGGGATTGGAGAAGGCCCAAACGCAGACAGGTTCCTCCCCTCCACACAGGCTGAGCTCTAAATTGGAGCCGGGAAGGGAAGCTGCAGACCTCTGAAAATCAAAGCGGAGTTTCCAGTTTTGTGGCCCTAAGGGAGATGAGGGGGCCTAATGGTCACTGCAGACTCTCACTTGAAACATTGTGGGACCAACCACAGGGAGGTGGTGAACCTGGGTGAGGCAGAGCCTCCGGTGAACCCTGGTGCAGCTTTGGGTCAGCCAAGACTAGGGGTGGATCCTGATCTGTCCTCCTAGGGAAGATGACCTTGCGGGGCACATGGAATTCTAGAAATCCAGATGCTCCTCAGCTTGCAGACGTTATGTCCTGATGAACTCACTGAGAGTTGAAAAGACCAGAGCACATCTAGTCCACCAGCCTCCCCAACCATGGCAGCTTGGAAGCACATTGCAGTCTTGGTCGCGCCCATCACAAGCACATCGCATGGCTGATGGAGAGCTGTGGCTTGCTGCTGCCAGCGGGTCATGAAAGCATAGTACCCCACACCTGCAGCCCAGGAAACGCATCCTGCTTTGCACCCTCACAAAGTTGGGAAACCCCACCTTTCACACGAGAGACCTAGAAAGTCTGTGGATTTAAACTTGATTTATATTGTACTCATGCAATGCACAGGATTGGAATTGGGGTTCGGAGCCTGGATGAACTGGCTCTGCAGCTAGAAGAGGGAGGGAACTGTTGTGCATACAGATACAGAAGCTCTCTGGTTCTTCATCCAGGACTTGAGCCCATAGCCTGAAACACTGAGCTTGCTTCTAAGCAGTTAGCCTGCCTGAAGTCCTGTGTTCCTTGTTCCCATAGTGACAGTCACTTGCCTCTGCTATTTGTCTCCTAAGAGCTGGTCTTCACCAGCCACTTCATTCCAAGCTCCCACAGCTGGTGATTAAATTACCTGCCCCAAACTACTCAAATCCCTCTTTCAAGTGGAAATGAAACCATCCCAATCAACAAACAAAAGTCAAAGCAGATCTACAATTCTAGACAACCCAGGATGGCAAAAGGAAATGCACACTTCACAAACAGCCCAAGCTCTCATGGTCAGCTAATGCAGACCAGGACACCAGAGTAACTCAATGGGAACAGGAAGGTCCTTCCAACTCAAGGGCTGTGCATACAGAAGGAATGAACTTCACGCCGTGCCACTCCATGCACAGAAGTTATTTCAGGATGGACCACAGGCCACAATATTAGAGCTAAAGTGATAATGCTCCTAGAAGGAAACGATCAACTGTCTCCTCAATATTGAAGCAGGCAAAAACTTCCTCCACAGGGCTCAGCACGTACTAGCCAGGAAAGAAATAATTGATTAAACAGATTAAAAAAAAATTAAAATCCTCTGCTCATTCCATGACACCAGTAAGAAAATAAACAAGCAGGACACAGACAAGGTGAAAATATTTACAATATGTATTTCTGACAAAGGATTCACATTCAATACATAAGCAACTCCTACAACTCAATAATAAAAAGACAAACAAACCAAATTAGAAATGGGCAAAAGACTTTAAGAAGCATTTTGGAAGGTCAAGCGCATAAGTGGTCATTACAAACACGAAAATGTGCTCAGGATCATCAGGAAGGAAATGCGAATTAAACCATAATGAGAGCATTTCACATCTATACAGCGAGGACATTCGAAGACCAACAACGCCAAGTGTTCACAAGGTGTGGAGCGACCGGAGCCCTCGACTCTTGCGGGCAGGGCATGGTGTGAAATGTCACAAGCACTTTTGAGCTGTCTGGCTCCTAAACTGTGACACTCTCCTATTCTGGGACAGAGCAATTTTCCTTCTAGATATTTACCCAAGAGAAAAATCGTATGGACGTGAGAAGACGGTACCTTCCCGGCAGTTTTATTAATTTATAATAGCCGCAAACTAGAATTGGTCCAGGTATCCATCCATATGAGAGTGGATAAATAAACAGTGTCCTGTCCTTACGGTTGACTACTGTTCTGCAGTAATACAGAGAGAGCTGCTGATGTGTGTAACAACTGGGCTGAGAGCCCCAACTATTATTAAACTAAGGAAAACAGACACCAAAGAAGTACATGTATGTGATTCCGGCAACAATTTCTAGAATAGTCAAAACAAGTGTCTGGGAAAGGAATCCAAAAGGGAGATCAGGTCTGGAGGAAGGGAGGAGGTGGACGCAGGTGGGGACTGTCGGGGACGCGCTTGAGGGTCTTTCTGTAGTGCTGGAAATGTTCCAACACGTATCAGGGCTTTGGGTTGCGTGGCTAATAACATGGTTTAAAACTCACCTGACTATCAGGGCATTTCTTTGTGTAAATTATACCTCCATTTAAAAAGTAACCAGATTTTTAACCCTTATTTCTTGTAAATATTGGTGAAAATCTGAAAGTGTGATAGTGTATGTGGCTGTGGAGCAGAGCAATGTCCCCCACATGCTCACAGGAGCTGAGGAGAGGCCTGGTAGTCAGGGCACACAACGCGTCCTCTCCCAGCCTCTGCATTGAGCTGGGAGCCCAGTGCAGCTGCTCCCAGAGGACTTTTTTTGGGATGCTACCTCGTGTGCCTCAATGCCGGTAGGAACTCTGCTCTCCCCACCACCATCCCCCTTGCTGTGGGCTCAGGCAGTGGACACGGCCGGCCAGAGGCGCCCCGGAGGCCGCACAGGGAGCAGGGAGCAGGGGGCGCTCTGCAGCCTCACCGTTCTGCTCCCCAGTGTGTGCACAGCAGAGGGACCCCCTTTCCCTTTTTTCTTCTTTCTTTTTTGCTTTTTTGTTCACAGTACAAGGAATTCCACCAAGGCAAAGTCAAATAAAACCCCTGACGTTATTCAAATGTTCTATAACTCTTCTCCCCTTCTCTTAAAAAATAGGCCAAGTCGCCTCAGAACAGAATGCCGCTCACCACGACTTTCCTGGATGGAAAGCCTAAGCTCATGCAGGATTGTCCCAAGGACCGTGCACCCCTCCAGGTTGTCCAGAAACAACTGGGCTTCCAACTGCTGGCTGGGAGGTGGCGCAGCTTCCTGGGCTCCGCTCTGCTCAGAGCTGGCTTCGCCATGGCCTCTGTGGCTCCCAGTTGAGTCGCTGAGGATGGCAAAGGGGCCTTGGCAGTGACCATACATTAACTGTGTGTCTTCCCCACCCATCCTAGGCCATTTCTGCATCAGTGATTTCCCTTTGCTGGGGTTCGGCAGTGACCATACATTAACTGTGTGTCTTCCCCACCCATCCTAGGCCATTTCTGCATCAGTGATTTCCCTTTGCTGGGGTTCGGGGCCAGGCACAGCTACGGAAGCAAGAGTGCTGACTAAGTTCCAGGGGACCTTATGGAAACCAAATTGGTGATCTCCGAGCAAAACGACAAATTAAGGAAGAGAGCAGGAAGTGCTTCTCATGAGTCATCTGCCCATGAGTTGTCTACCGTTTGCAAGATAAAGGCAGCAAGGAAGCAGCTTCCTTAGCTTGGAAAGAAGAGGGCTTTCTGTCCCCAGGGCCCAGGCTCATTCCCCTCTGTGGACAGGTGTACCATCTGAACCCTTGGATGTGACTCAATCTGCTTCCAACTTGCAGGTGAGCCCTGGGCTGCAAACTGGGTGCCAGGCCCGTCCCACGTCCTCTGGTGGGTGGGTATGAGAAGAGTTCAGGTGCAGCGAGTCAGCTGAGAGTCACCCGTTGTGCCCACCCTTGTCCTTATTCCACAAAGCAAGAAGGACATTTGGATTTGGAGGCAGGACGGTGTCTAATCATCAGAGCAATAGGAGCATCACCAAGCAGAGGTACAAGATGACCCAGGAGGAGAGAAGCAAACCGTACCCCGAGTCTGACTGGTACACGTACGGTCTCCCTGCTTTCTTTGTCGCCTGCTTGATCCATGGCAGGTAATTTGACACCTTTGTGTACACCCCAGGGACTTCCTTTATGCCACAGTCTATACCCCAGCTGACGATGCCCAGCTGGTACCATATGGTTTTGTTCTTCTTTTTGTGGCAAACCAGAGGTCCCCCACTGTCACCCTAGGAGAGAAAAAATGTTTTGGAGTGGAGCAGACACCAGCAAAGTCACCCCTACGACCTACCAAGGTGCGAGCAGACACGAGCAAGAGTCCTAAACTCAGGCTGCTTCTGATGGAAACTCTTGTGACTTTGTTTCTGGTCTCCAGCCACCTGACTGTGCTCTGTGAATGCTGGGGAGGTGCAAATGATTGGGTCCACAGCAACGTGATGAACGACTGTGGGGTCCAAAGTGGATCTGAATCCCCATCCCACCGTCTCAAGCCTTGGTTTGCTGTGCTGAGGAGTGGTTTTCGCTCCACTGTGCCTGTCTGTAACACTTGTTCTTTTTCAGAATTCTCCAACTTTCCTCCCTACCTGTTCACCTCAGATCCATTTTCTTTTGGCCCATTTTCCTCTTTCACAATAATAATAAGAAAACCCCAAAATAAAAATCCATTCTGCCCCTTAATAGTTCATTGGTTGACTACATTAGGCATAAAACTGATAAATATCAAACATAAAAGACCAATATGATGTCAAAATGGCATGTTATGGTTTAAAGCATTACATTTTAAACAACTTAAAATTTTAAGACATCATAGAAAAGGTTTCCAAATTAGTACAAGTAAACAAAACAGACATAACCTCCGTTCCGGCCTCCAGAACCATGAGAGAATGGTTGTGTTGTTTCAAGGCACACCGCGTCTAGCCATCTGTCATGGCAGCCCTGGGCGCAACTGCACACCTCATCTGGAGGGGGCAGCAGGGAGCCACTCAGCCCCTCTCATTACCTGGCAGGCGTCCTTCCCTTCTTGAGAGCTGTTGGCACACAGCATGTTCTTGGTGAGCACAGGCAACACGTAGAAGCACCGGTCCCACGTGAGCAGCTCCAGGTGCACTTGGTGCAGCTTGGCAGGCAAAGCCTTCGTAGAACCTGACCCAGAGAGGAGAACCCCATGGAGAGGGGCCCTGAGCCCAAGGTGGCTACTTCCAGTGGAGGTCAAAGCCCACCCATGTCATGTGTTTTACTTTGATGACAAGGGAACTTGCCTATACCCCAAAGAACAATCCAAATTAGGATCAAGGGGAGTGAAGAGGAAAGAGGGGTGCTTAGAATATTCTTGAGCTCTTCCACACAAGAGAGGGGTCCCTGCTCTGTCTCAGTCAGAACACACCATCTTCCCACCCTGCAGAAGGTGCAGGCTCCTTCCAGCTGGGATTCTGAAGGGATGCAAGGAGAGTCCATGGTGGAAAATTCCAGGCCCCCGGACACATAGACAGGCTCCAGTCTCATCAGGGTCCTCAAGGTGTTCACCAGGCAGGAGGAGAACCTAACACTAGGACTTGCCCACCCCGCCATGGGAACACCTCCCCACAGGAGGGAGCCTATGGGTGTGTGTTAAGTGAAGGATGAGAAATTCTAAGTCGAGAAGATGGCCATTTGTTTAAACTCGAGAAAAGCTTTCAAGGGTAATTCCCAACAGCCCCTGAGCTTTAGGACCATGCCGGGACACATGTCCTGCCACTTGGACGCCCACTTGGAAGAGCCATGCTGTCTGCCATGTGCTCTTTCCATTCTGTTTTGGGACCATGCACATTTACCAGGAGCAAATATGGAAGGAACCATTTTGCAAGTTGACTGGCAGGGGCCCAGGTGTGGGGTTGCAGGTCAGCTCTATGGGGGATTTTATATTCTGTTTATGCCCTCCCCTTAGCCTGTGGTTTTGAAATATTTTAATCACAGAGACTTTTGTCACAAGAGAGCAGAGTTGATGCCATCAATTGGTTCAAAACTGTCATGGCTGACAGTGGCGTGGACTTCCTGGAGGCCAGCCCACACTGCCACCCCATGCCCTTCCATATCTGTCACCCCCTTGGACTTGGAAAACCTCTGCCTGGGTTGTCCCCGAGCTCCTGTGTGGGACTCATGTCCACAGTATGGGCATGCAGCTTGCTACAGGAGCCCAGAAAAGCCCATGAAAGATGGTTCCTCAGCTGAATGAGGACAGGGCTCATCATGGGCCTTTAGGGAGAACGGAAGGTCCCAAATCTTCCCAGCAGAATTTCCAGGGCCAGCAGGACCTCTAGAGTTTGCTTCCCAATCTGAGCCCAGCCAGGTGCCACCTCTGCCCTGCTGGCTTGACTCACTGGCATTGGTGGTGCCCCATCCAGTCACCCAGCAGCTGCTCCACATCTTTAGGTTGGTGACCTCCGAAAGACAGATGGGTATACTTTCAACACTGAAGTTCAATGGAGATTTGAGCAAGAGCAAAGCTATGTCGTTATCCATGACCCAGGAATCAAAATAAGGGTGCATAATTAGCTTGTCCACTGTCACCTTCTTCATGTTGGTGATATTTAAGTTATCTATGCCATATACAATTGTCAAGTTGGAGCTTAGTTCAAAATAAAAGAAAGAGGAAAAAAGGTTAGATGACGGAAGGACAACAGATGAGCTGTTACAGAAAATAACCCCACCTGACTGTGGCTGTGACCCTAAGGAGTGGGGTGGGAGGCACGTGGCCCTGTGGGTGCCACTTGGGAGCAGGAGGCAGAGCTGGGTCCCAGTCCTGCTGGTCTCCTACTTGAGCAAACTCACCAGGACATTCCACCAACCAGTGACGGCACAAGTCATTGCAGGGCTTGACCTTGCCTTGCAAGAAGCTCAGGATCAGCTACAGAGCAAGTCCCTGGGAAGCTCTTCGAAAAATCAGGATTCGTGGGCTTGGCACAAATTTCCTGGGTGTGGTCGGGGGATGGAACCTGCCCTCAGGTGCTAAACCCTTGAGAACTCTCTGACCCCATGGTCATGGTCAGCCCATAATCTCTCTGTGTGGGAGCAAGTACTTAGTAAGGTGCTTCTAGAGGTCAGGCAGCAAGATGCAGCGAGGAGTGTTTGTTCTGCTGTTTAGGACGCACAGTAGGATCGAAACATCCTAGGAGGAAAGAGCTCACCCGGCACCTGCCGTGGGAGCTCAGCCATGCAGGCCTGCATCTGGCCTCCTGGCACCTGGTTCTGAGCTGTCAACCTGATGAGGGCCCAGGGGCACCTGGGGCAAATACTCTACCATGCTGATTAACAAAACATCCTGGGGCTCATACTTACTGGCTGACTTTCAGGAAGCAGTGGGACGCAGTGAGGATCCACCACTCACTGAGAATGGCCCCTCCGCAGAGGTGGTGGTCTTTGCTGAAAATGCTCACCTGCCAAGGGAACTCCATAATGTCCGCAGGCTTCCCGCCCACGATAGTAGCTGTGTTTACCTCTTTGGAACTTCTTCTTCCGCCACATGTTACTAACAGCAAGGAGAGAGAGGGAAGGAATGTCAGGGCCCAAGAGTCGAGTCTGGTTGGCTTGGGAGAAACTGCGGGGCCGCCCTTAGCCAGGCGAGCCGCCATGCACACAGAGCCCAGCACAGCTACCAAGAGCAAGTGGCAGGGTGTGCTCAGGGGCAGCACTTTGCCAGGGCTTGGCTTCCTGCAGGGTCCTCCCCAGGTGGCTGTGGGGAGACTCACGACCCTGAGTTCTGGGGCCAGATCTTGCAGTTGCCAAGTCTAAAAGCCAAGGTGGGAATGTTCGATTATCTCAAGGCTCCCGCCCGCAAGCAGGCCCTGCGCACACCCCAAGTCCTGCTCAGCTCTGATCGCGATGTTCGTGCTTTTCCTAGTGATGTGGGGCAGATTGGGAGGGCCCGAGGCCAGAGGGGACGCCTGGGCCCCCACGCCACTCCTGTGATCCCCTAGTGAGCAGGGCCGCCAGCTCTCCCCCTTGTCGAGGGGAATAAGAGGTTGGCATTTCCTGTGTGACAGTGTGGCTTTGGCATTTTTGTCTCATCTTTCCGGTATTGAGTAAAGAGAAAAATAAACAAAATCTGAATTGTTGAGCACTTACTGCCTGACAGGTGCTGTCCTCTTTTGCATGACAATTCTTACACAAGAACCTGAAAGTCTCTGAAGTTGCCCTGCCCAACTGTGTAGGAGGGATACAGGGAGGTTTGAGGCCACAGCAACTGGCCAAGCCAGCATGCAATGGAGCCAGGATCCATGCCCCGTGACCACACCCCCACTGCCACAGCCACACAGCCCCACCCCACACAGCCCCACTACACACCGCACCCCACAGCCCCACTACACACCCCACCCCACAGCCCCACTACACACCCCACCCCACATCCCCACTACACAACTCCACCACACAACCCCAGCACACGACTCTACCATGCATCCCAGCACACAACTCCACCACCACACACCCCACCACAAAATGCACCACACAACCCAGCATAGAACTCCACCACACAATCCCACTGCACAATTGCACCACAAACCCCCATACCACCCTTTCCCCACATAGTCTTACCACCATCCCATCCCACTATACAACTGCCCACCACACAACTGAAGCCACACAGTCCCACACCATGCAATCCCACCTCTACACAGCCCCACACCACACACCCCACCCCTCTCCACTGCCACACCCACCCTCACTAGCCCTGCCACTGCTGCTGCGCTCTGGCTCTGCACTTTTCAACCTCACTGACCTTTCTGCTTCCCAAGAATGCCCTGCTCCCTCCTGCCTGAGGACCTTGCCAGGCTCCTCCCTGACCTAGGCCTCTCTGTGCCTGGTTAGCTCCTGTGTGTCTCTCTCGAAGCTTAGATCAGCTGCAAAGCCAGCGTAGAAATCTCCCTCGCCTCTCTGGATCATGTCAGGTACTCTCAGTACTACTTTCTTATTAGATATCCTGTCTTCTCGTCATAGTGCCAGAAACCGTTAGTAATTAAACATTTGTGGAACTGTTACTTTAGAGTCTATTTCCCCCACTAAAGTGTAATCTCTATAAGGGTAGTAACAACACGTGACTAGTTTTTACAGTCATATCACCCAACTTAGAGGCTGGTACATGGAAGAAACCCAATACGTAATTCTCAAATAAATGGATGATGGGTAGGTGGGTAGGTGGATGGATGGATGGCTGGATGGATGAAAGGATGGGTAGATGGATGTGTAGGTGTATGTATATATGTATGTATGTATGTATGGATGGATGGGTGGATGGGTGGATGGGTAGGTGGATGGATGGATGGGTGGGTGGATGGATATAGATGGATGGTGGATGGATGGTGGATGGATGGGTAGATGGATGAATGGAGGGTAAACAAGTAGATGGATGGATGGTTGCGAATACAGATGGGTGGGCGGGTAGATGGATGCATACATGCCTGAGCATTGAAGATCTTAACATAAATAGTAAAAGTTCTTTAGCCAACTAATGGCCTGTACAATTGGCTGGGAAATTGAAGAGCCTCATCTCAAAGGCATCCATCCTTTGGGTTCTAAGTCAAGGGGCCTGATGGGGGGATAATAAGTGGCCCGTAGAAGTGTCATCTCATTTGAAGAGGTGAAGAGTGAATGAACAGCTGATGCCAAGGAGTATCTGCCTCATCTCCATGCTGATATCACAGGAAAGTATCTGGGCTTTCCCAGCAGAAGCCCACACACTGAAAGGCACCTGCAGCCTCATCTCAGAAATGTCTGATACTGCGGGTTCCATAATGGAAATGTTGGGTTGCTACAGGGTAAAGCAACACTGGTGTCCAGGAAAATGTAAAGATAATTTAAATGATGGTTTGTGAATGTTTAAATAAAACTCCTGATAATTAGGGCTGGAGCATTGGCTCAGTGGTTTGAGGACTTGCCTAGCATGTGCAAGGACCCAGGTTCAAACCCCAGTATAACATATACAACTAAATGTTGGAAAAACAAAGGCCAGATGAAAAAATAAATAAAATTGATTTTTTCTCTCTCTCTTTAAAAAAAATTACTGATAATTAAGTGAGGTTGGATTCACAAAGCCTCATAGTATTAGTCCCCACTTCCTTTCCAAGACATACTGACAGCTACCACCACTGGGCACCTATCCTGGGTCAGCCTGTGTAGTGCACGTGTGGGAGAGAGGGACTTCTAATAACCCCAACGAATGCCTGAAATGTAATTCATCATCCCCATTTCATAGGCAGAAAAACAATCCCTGGGAGATCACGTGATTCTGAGAGAGAGCACATGATCATTCAAGATCACTCAGTCGGGTGGAAGACTTGCAGAAATCTGCAACTCCCCTCCTGTTGCTCGAAGCTTCTGCAGGATCTCTCCATCTCAACAAAGCATCTGCTCAATCTTCAAGAAACTTGTGACGGAAATGATGGAATATGTTTTGGATGATTACTCACTAGGTGAACTTGAAATAGGTTGAGATCTCGTATCCACACATTGCTCATTGAGTCTGTGTCCACCTGGAAGGAAAACTTGGAGGAGCGAGGTTTCACCTGGGGAGCCAAGACCAGTCAGGGTGCAGGTCTGCCTGAGGTCCTCTGGGAGCACTTGTCTGAAGGGGCATCAGGGCTCAGCGGAAGAACTCCTGCTAAAGGCTGGTGCTACTGGAATGGCTTGGATGCCAGTCTGTGCAAGCCCTGGGAGATGCCTCTGGGCTAAAAATGGGTGAGAAGTCCTTCTGTCCTGAGGGAAAAGTGCATAGTCATATGTGCCGTAATCGATACTACCAATCGCAAGTGAAAGTGGGAAATGATCTTGCCAGACCTGAATTCTGGGCTGGACCCATCAGCATCACACGAGAAGCCATGGACAGGGGCTGGAGCGGTGGCTCAGTGGTTACAGCGCTTGCCTGGACCCAGGTTCAAACCCCAGCACCACGTACACAACTGAGTGTCAGAGAAACAAAGGCCAGATGAAAAACTAAACAAAAATGATTTTCTCTTTCTCTTTCACTCTCCTTCTATCTTAAAAGAAGGAGGAGGGGGAGGCGGCAGCAACATAGGCAAAGGATTGAGATTCCTATCCAATATTATAAATCCAAAGCCTGGACTGTACAAGGAGTTGTCATAAGACGCTATCAAGCCCAAGCCGCTGGCAGATGATGTGGCCGCTAAGCTCTCCACAGACTTCAGCTCTTCAGTCTCAGCCTCATGAGACAGCATTAACCAACAGCACACTCAGAGGCCAGTGACCAGCAAGTTGGGAAACTAAGTCATAAAGGGAACATACAAGGGAAATTCTAGGTGGCTTCAGATCCATATGGGACTTCCCTGACGATGAAGGAGAGTCTTTCCAGATCCAGCATCCATGGGAGGAAACTGCAGGCTGGCGTGAGAAAGTTTACAGAAGTAGGGAAATTCTGCCATCGTGTAGCCACATTTCCACCTATTTGGAAATCACAGAATTGAGGCTGACTTGGACCAGATGAGTTCCATGCTTGTGAAATTTAAGGGAGCCCAAGGAACTTGTATTTTCTTTGATATCCAAATGAACTTTGGAGAACTTCCCAAAGTGGAACGGGTTACCTGTAGAGTCTTGAGTTGTATCGCCCATTAATTGAAGGGATGCAATGGAGTCAGCTCCAAGGTTCTCTCCAGTTCTAACAATGTACTTCTATAGTTCAAAATGGTGAAGGAAAAATTTTTACTTCAATCATATTAATATAAAACCTAACAATCTGTATTTAAATTCTTTTTTTTATTAGAAGTATATAGAAATACAATTGAGAGGGAAACATTATCAAAACATTAGCAATCAATGGATATAAACTTTGTTATGTATTTAAATTCTTACATGTAAACATTGGGGCAAATCTTAGCTCCTTCTTAATTTCTTTTAATGCCTCAGAAATTCTCTTTCTCCCAAGGACCCTCCAAAGAGAGAGGTGAAGAAGGAGACAGAACTTGAGTCCACATGGGTGCTCTGGCTCTGTGCTGCTTGGCAAGGCCCTTGGTAAAGGAGCGGGGATTTGGGGTCGTCACAGTTAGGAGGTGCTTCCCTGGTTTGCGAACTGTGTGACGTGGGGTCACTGATGTACCCTCTCTGGACTCACGATCCTCATCATTTATTCGTAGTGACCCTACCTACCCTATTTTTTCCCGTGATGCTGATTTAGGGGGTCGAGTGTCCTTTGGCTTCCGAGGGGAAGGAAGTCCGTGGTCCAGGTGTGTCCTCTCCAGCAAACTTCACCAAGACAGTGCATTGGCCACCTCTCTTCCTGTGGTGATGGCCACTCCTTCTTGGACTGTTTCGCTGGATTCTTGTCGTCTTCCAAAGCCCACACCCCAATCCCCAGGCCACTGCTCCCTCCATCTTCTCTGGCTAGAGGCTCCCACCCCGGCTTCATCCAGGTGAGTCTCACATGCAGCCCCCTGACCTCTCCACTGTGCTGCCCAGAATGGGACGAAGTCCTCCTCAATATCTCCTGATGACCTCCAAGAGGCACCTCAGATTAATGTGGTGCTGAGCCATGCAGGTCTGTGCCCCACAGTGGGTGCCCTGGCAAGACAACTTCTAGGCGCTCTTCCTGATGCCTCCTCTTTGCTCTCACCCCTCACATCTGCTACGTCAGCAAATTCAATCCCATGCCTTCCAAACCGAGTCCTGAAACCAGCCTGTTCTCCCCATGGGCACTGTAGCACCACACCGGGGCTGTCACCCTCTGACACCCAGGCTCATTCCCATCCCCTACTCTGCTGCAGCCAAGGGGCCTTCCTTCCCACTCTCCTGGCTTCATTCTCTGGTGGCTTCCCATGCGCTTGTATAAGGCTCGGTGTGACCTGAACTTGAGCCTGTGACCTCTCGAGCTGTCTTTGGGCAGTGCTTTCCCATTGTCCCTGAACCAGGCACAGTGGCCCATCAGCCTCTGCCACCACCTAGCCGTTCCCACCCAGGGCCTTTGTACTCACTGTCACCTGTGCTCGCAAATAAGCATCCTCTTCAGACAGGTCTCGGCATCGTGGGCCCCTGTGAGGCCTAAGGCTGTTCCCGCAGTGTCCCCCAGACCTCCTGTCACACCACCAGGCTCTAAAGCCAGCCTGGTTTGTCTGCTCACTCCTGTCACAATTCTCCCCACCAGGGGTTGCAGCTGAGCCCTGTGCTGTGGCCTCAGCCTCTACAGCAGCTCTGGGCCTCTGCAGGGCTTCAACACTTGCTGACCAACACTGGCTGACTGTGAACCAGGGCCATGTACACCTTAGCGCCCAGGAGAGGAGCTGGTGGAGGCTGTCGAAGCACCGCCTTGTCCTGGTTCTGATATGCGGTGGCTTTGTGTTAGGCCTGGCAGGCTCTACAGAGCCCTGTAGAAATCTTTCAAGGTAGTGTGGCAAGAAGAGACCCCTTGAGGTTCATGCACTGGCCTTGGCTGCCTGGTGTGGCCAGTGGGCCTCTCTGGCCTTCTTAAAGCCTGTGCTGATGCTGGCCACCCACTCTGGAAAACTCTGGTTCCTAACATAGACAGCAGATCTCACACACACACGCATGCACACACTCTCTCCAGGCTCCATGGCAACGTTATTGTGAGGTGTTGTGGGCACCATGATGTGAAGGCTTAGTTGGAGCCAGCCGTGTCAGATTCATCAGAATACAGGTCCCAGATCCATCCCCACAACCACACAACCAGCACCCTGGGAAGGGCCTTAGGACCCTTGTGCACACGCCGTGAGGGCCCCACAGAAACTTACATGCCAGGGAGCTGTGGGCCCAGGGCAGCAGCAGGGCCACTGGCAGCAGGAGCCCTGAGCTTGCATCCCTCCATCCTGTCATTGGCTTTGGTCTTCACATCAGAAGGGAAGAGCATTCAGCAGAGGCAGAGGCAGAGGCGATGGAGGGAGGGCTCCCTTTCCCCACTGCCAGCTCACAACCTGGCCTGGCTACTGAGGTCACAATAGGGCCCTGGGTGGAGCCGCATGGTCCAAAGTAGGCAGGTGGCATCTGAGTACTCTGGGAAGTAGAGAACGGGAGCATGGCTGTGAGAGGCTGGGAGTGGGAGGACCCCATGCCACTTGCACTGCCACCAATTCCTGAGTGTCAGGACAGAAGGGCTGAAGGCAGCCTCAAGTGGCCCTCGCCAAGGATAAGGGATCTGGGGTTTCTGGTGCCAGCAGGTCAGGGACACAGTAAATTGAGCACCCGTGGGGACTCTACAGGAGAGCGCTCATGTCACCAGCAGACTTCAGGGGGAGTCACTTAGCTTGGGACCCCTGTGTGGGATGGGAATACTGCCACTGTCAGATGGTTGAGAGGGTCATGAGCTAATGTGTCACCTAGCACAGGGCCAACAGTTCTAACCCACTACCCCCATCTTCCTGGTACAGACTGAGCTCAGACCACAGGGGGATCTGCTCACTGGGGGGCGGCTTGGATGATCCACTTCATTCATTTCTTCTTTCCTGGGGTCATCACACACTTTACAGAGCACTTTCCATGCCAGCCATGAAGGATGGCACAAGGTGACCAGCAGGTGCTCTCTGATGCCTTGGATCTCATGGTCCATCTGGGAAAGACACCTGAGCTACATGACCACCTAAGCACGGGTGAGGGCTTCATGGGAAGCTGGGAGGAGTGCACGGGTGTATGGTGGGGAAGAGGCCAGGAAGAGTTTTCTAGAGGACATGGGCTGTGTCTGGACCAAGTCAGATCATAATCTGAAGTCACCTTGGGGGAAGGACAGGAGGGCATTTAGCATGGGTTGAGTCATAGCTCTCAAAATTCCCATGTCAAATCCTAGGCCTCGGATGTAAGGAAGTGACCTCATTTGGAAATGGGGTCCTTGCAGATGTAATTAGGTAAGATGAGTTCCTGATACAGTAGAGCAGGCTCTGAGTCCAATAAAACTGGGGTCCTTATGAAAAAAGCAACTTTAAACACATAAGGAGAACCCCATGTGAAGAAGTGTCCCAAGCCACAAGACTACCAGGCCGGAGAGAGGCTGGCACAGCCCCATCCCCAGCACTGTCACACAGCGCGGCCCTGCTCACACTGCAATTTGGACTTCTGGACTCTACAACTTCGGACAGTAAATTGCTAGTGGTCTAAGCCATCCTGTTTGTGGGAATCAGGGTCAGCTGACATAGGAAACTAACTGCCGCATTCAAGATTGGCAGAAAGCGCCAGATTCCGTGTCAGATCAGAGGAGCTGTTTCAGCAGCTCAACAGATACTGGCGGATTTGCATGGCTTATGCTAAACTCTTGACGTGGACTAGGCATGGTTGAGTGGCGTGTAGGGGATCAGTTTATCGAATAAAGCTCACATCCAAATGAACGGTCGCCCCTGCTCTGTGGTCACTGAATGATTCCCATAAGAAATCACTGGATGGAGAGCAGCTACTGCTATTAATGATTGGCAGGGAGCTTCGAAACCACTTTTACAAATGCCTTTGGACTTCGTACACTTGAAATACCCCCTGATACGAACCACACAGTATCATCCATTTGCTGCAAGTGTTTTGCTACAACTTCAAGGGGGGGAAAGTCTTTTAATGCTGCCTTAGTCTGCTCAGGCTGTCGTGACAAAGTACCCGGTCAGGGGGATTCAACACCACTCGTTCACCTTCTCAGCGTTGTGGACAGAGCTGCTGAGAGTTTCTCAGAGTTACCCAAAGTCCATGATCAAGGTGCCCAGTGAGGACTCTGCCTAGCTTGCGGATGGCCCACTTATTCTGTGTCCTTGCATGGCCATTCCTTAGTTCCCACCAGTGTGTGGTGGGGGCAGTGAGTGTTCCTCTTATAAGGAAAGTGTCCTTTTAAAGACACCCTCCCTGTGGACCAGAGTCCCACCCTATGACCTCGTTTGACCTTATTTACTTCTTTAGTGGCCCCACTGCTGTGGATCAGGGCTTCAGCCTGAAGATTTGGAGAGGGGGTGGGGGTGGGGGCACAAACCCTGTCCACAGGAAATACCCTGCGGGGCTCAGGTGCCACTAGGGGTGGTCTTTGGAATAGTAGGACGTTTGTCTGCCTGGATGGAGGCAGATGGAGGTGGGAGGCCTCAAGACGTGGTATTGGCAGGGAACTTGGGGGTTGGAGATGCAGTGGACGGTGGACACATGGCTTAGGATATGCCCTGGGTCATTTGGGGATGGGGTCTGCCCTTCTTCTGCGTGACTCTGGGTGGGCACCTACCCTGTCCTGCTGAAGTGGACTGGGATTTGAAATCAGGTCTTCCCTCCGTGATTTCTGCTCTACCCACTGCCGCACTGCTGCCCGGGTGATGCCGGGCCCTGGTTAGGGCCCTGGAGGCCTGCTGGAAGCCATCCCCACCGCTCCCCCAGGAGAACTCAGATGTGCGTGCTCCCCAGCTGCTTCTGAGGAAGGATGGGCTCCCTGCGGGGACTCAAGCAGGGCTGTGGTGGAGGACGGGGAAGGGATAGGCCAGCAGGGCTGCCCCTCTGCCTACAGCTCAGGGACAGGCTTCACCCTCAGGAGGCCCGAATGCCCCCTCCCTGTGGTTTTGGGAGCAAAGACCCTGCTGAGATACCCTGGGAGCCCAGTGCCCTGTGGGGTGTGTGCTCTGAGCTCCAGGCCAGCGGAGCCAGGTTAGGGGAAACATGGCTTGAGGGCCCATGTCAGCTGACCCAGTTTAAGTCCTGGTGGCATCTGTGCTGATGGCAACGCAAGCGGGGAGGAGAACAAAGCTATTTGGGGCAGGAGAAAGATTAGGAATCAGAGGCCGCTCCCTGTGGATCTCAGCCCATTGCTTTTCCCTCTTGGACTTCCGCGCCCTCATTCCTTCCTGCTCAAGGCCAGTCGGATCACTGTGCCACCGAGGTCCAGCTCCAGATTGGAGGCTCTGTTTGGGACAGGGGAGAGCAGAGGGTCCAGGCTTGTCCTCCTCTGGGGGACTGCCTGGGTGCTGACAGCCTGCTCTTCTCCAGATGTGGAGACCTCAAGCTGGCTGGGAAGGTGGGTCCTCCCACAGGGACAGGGCGACTGCTCCCTGCTAAGCTGGCAGACTGACTTTCCCCCGCCCTCTGGGGCAGAGCTGGGGAGTCTAAGGGCTCTGAAGCCAGCAAACCAGTGTGTAAGGACAATGGCCCCAGCATATCAGGTCGGAGGGTCCCCAGGAGAGGGATTCCTTGCTGAAGCTTCAGGTGAAGATATTGTAATGAAGGCACAGGCATGGTGAAGGCCCTGGCAAAGGGGAACCCAGGGTCAGCAGCAGGCATTGGGGTGGAGACGGTAAGCTCTTTCTCCTGGCACTCAGGAGAGTGGCAAGGTGGAGGAGGGGCCACCAGGGGAACCAGGTCAAGAAGGAGCCTGCACGGTGGCTTAAACAGGAACGGGACAAGAAAGCGATGCTGAGAACCCTCTCACTTCCTGCTCTTGTATCTGTGTCATGACTCGCTGGGGCCACCCAAGCACACTCAGGATCCAGGGGGACTCGGTCCCTAGGAGCCAGCCCAGCAGGACCCAGGGAGAACTGCAAATGGATCTGGAGGAGGAGGGAGTTGGAGCAGATGGGAAACAGTAGCGCAGGATCAATTAGCACAAAGGACAGGTTGGCTGCTGTGCGCCTTTCTGATTTTAGGACTGAGAAAGCCACCGCATTCCGTGATTAAGCCTAACACGTACAATGCGTCCGCGCAGGCCTCTGCGAAGCTGCTCGCTTTGCCCTGGAGCCTTCCTTGGAAGGACTGCTCTTCTTTTTTGCTGCAATTGGTCGGTCACCCTGCAGGAGATTGTGCGCTGACATTTCGTACCGCCTCTGCCTCACTAGTCTTCCAGGGGTGGCAGAGCCTGAGTGCCACACTTCCCAGAATCCAGCAGGCTTCCAGTTGAGTCTCAGCCAAGATAGGAGGCAGAGGGGAGGGGAGCTGAGGTGTGTGGTTCTACCACGAGCTTGGGGACCACCTTAAGCTTCGGCCTCACGCTGAGGGCAACCGGAAGATGCTTCACAGTGGTGCCTCTGAGTCCCACAGTTTACTGAGCTCCTGCGAGCAGGCAGCTTTCCCCAACCTTTGCACCCAGCCTTTTGATGGCTCTGTAAGCAGGTTCCGTGTATCACATCCTTTCTGCTTGAGATGCATGGACTGTTTTCTGTTCTCCAGGCAGAGTCTGACTGACGCAGTATTTGGTACTGAAACGATTCCAGGAAACAACTGCAAAGATGTTAGTCCTGGTTTGACTTGAAGGCTCCAGTGTCCTTAGTCTCCTGGTGTCCCAGGGCTCAGCGCTCACTCCCCACTAGGACACTCAGCATAGCAGGGGTTGAATGGTCTCGAGAGCAGCCTGCTTCAGACCCTAACCAGCTTGGTGACCCCATTCTGCCCTGCCAGGCTCTCCATATAATATACATTTCCATGAGACATGCCAGCTGGAAAACACGTCCCAAGCAAACCCCTGAGCCGCATTAGTGTCCGCTGGGCATAGATGATCTGCAAATGCCACGGCCAGCATTCCGGGACAGAGCAGCCCTGCCCCCACAAAGATGGGGAGCAGTAGGCAGCATCTCTGAAAGACACAAGAGTGGAAGCCTCCTGGGTTGGTAAAATGACCTGCTCTGACAAGGGAGCCTCAGGTGCTCGGGGGCCACGCAAGCGTGTTAGCCTGTCCTTCCACTGAGCTGGCCCTGACCCACCAAGCCAGCTCTCTGATAGGTCACCAAAAAGGGGAATGAGATGAGCCTATCAAGCTGTCCACAGGCTCTCAGCACCACTGGACCTGTTGGTCACATGACTAATGCTGCAGGACAGCTTGTACAGCACCCGGAACTCAGTGCAAAGCCCTCTCCCACTTTGAGCCCCAGACCCAAAGGCTTTCGCATCACCTTACAGGGGTTGAAGCATTTTTCATTACACCACACACCAGCTTCGACGTCCAAAGAGGGCCCACAACTGCTCTGCCTCTTTCTTAGCAATAGGTGTATGTGCAAAAATCTGTCCCTTACCTTAAGGGGGATGTTCTGAGGGTGCCCAGACCACTGGACTCCTAAAAACTCTCCCAATGCATCAGAACCCTGAGTCTTTGGAGGTCCAGCTCCCTTCTTCCGGAGTGCTGCACTTATCAGGCATTTCAGGTACCCATCCTCCCCATTCCCCAAGTGTCACGAGCATTATCATCATGCAGTGGACACTCTGCTCTGTCGCGGAGAGCAGGGGAGTTCACAGCCCTTGGCAAGACAGCGGGGGTGGGGGATGGGGGGAGCCGTGACGCCCGGCAGGTCAACGCAGGCATCTTCTTAGAGGAAATGGGGAGACTGCACCTCCCAGATGGCATCTGCATGCCAGGTGCCAGGGCGTGGCCTGTAGCCTCAAAGCCCAGCAGGGCTACACTTGGGAGATGTGTGGCAGAGCATGGTGAGCTGCTGGGACTCACCAGGATCCTGGCGAGGGTCAGACCAGAGAATCCAGGGGCACTACCTCCGCCACCCTTGAAGTCTCTAGGGTGGCACGGCTACTGGCAAATCCACCAGGGGTGCAGCATTGCTTCTCGCTAGCTAGGGGCCTGGGCACCATGGCGCAGGGCTCACCTCCTCAGCCGTCACTCTCTCGGGAACTGCCTCTGCTGAAGGGAATGCCTTCCTTCACCAAGGCCATGGCCCCTTCCCAGTGCAGGGAGTGTCAGGCTCAGCCCCTCGCCCCAGTTTGAGACAGCCTTGGGAGGCCTCTCTGGGTGGACTGAGGCCTTCAAGGAGCCAGCATCACAGCCCAGCTTCTCCTGGTGACCTGTCCCCTCTCCTCAGGTGTCCCCCCAGGGGTCTCCCTAGTAAGTCTCCCACAAGGCCACAGAGCCTGACTCCTAGAACACCAGCCCAGGACCGTTGTCTTGGTCACTATCATTTCAGGGTCTACTCTAATGGGTCTTAGGTCAGGGAATGAATGGGGGGGTCCTAAGCACAGTGGTCCCTGCACACACTCTAGTGACAGGAAAATGGCCTCAGCTTTGGCCCATGAACCACTGTGTCCACTGTCAGCCAGACTTGGCTCCAACAGGAGCCACAGTGGCTTCCTGGGTCCCTACTGTCATAATCAGCTGTCTCTGCCAAAGGTCTGTTCTCCTTTCCTAGGGTGGCAAGGGTGAAGAATGGGGCCATAACAGTGCCCACGGGAACATGGGGGCAACTGAGGCTCCAGGGTCTACTGTAGAGCAGTAGCGGGAGGGCCGTCTGAGGACAAGACTGTCAATGCAGGAGTTAGTTGAGGAGATGGGGGGAAGAACACCCAGCCAAGGGACAAGCACACGGGGAAGCCCTGAGCCCAGAGGACTTGGGAATGCTGTGTCCACTCTGCTCAGTTTTCTGTAAACTTGTAACATCCCCGAAATTCCTATTGATTTCCAAAATGTAAAAAACAAAAATGGAAAACATCAATCTTTGTGTCTTTGGGTTCGACACAGATTTCTTAGGTGCATCACCAAAAGTATGAACCATAAAAGAGAAAACTTTAATTGGATTTCATCAAAATCACAAACTTTCCTGCAATGCAGGTCATGTTGAAAGCTTTGTTCGCGCTCTTGATTGTGATCGTGGGGTCGTAGGTCGAAACTTACGTAATTGTATATTTCAGTGTGTGAAAATTATTATGGCATATGTTGAATTATATTTTAAAAAGTGAGAAATGAGCTATTGAGCCGTGGGCCTCGCTCCCCGCTCTCCTGCCTGGGTGAGTCATAGTCCTGGAATCTGCGATTGAGCAGGCACCCAGGCAACCAGCGCACGTTTTCAAACACCGTCTATGATATGGGCAGTGGAATTTAAAGCGGCCCAGGGTTGGAGCGGTGGCGGCGGTTATGGCGCTTGCCTAGCATGCACGAGGACCCAGATTCCACCCCCGGCATCACGTATACAACGAACTGTTGGAGCAACGAAAGCCACATGGAAAACTAAATAAAACCCTCTCTCTCTCTCTCTCTCTCTGTAACTCTCTCTTTGAAAAAATAAATAAAGCACCCAGGTACCCCAAGTATGAAGCAAGCCTAACAACTGGCCTGGGCAAGCAGAGAGCCGGGAGGCCTGGGATGAGGACGGGACGCTCTGTCTTGGTGGCATGAGAGCCCACAAGTCTCTCCACTCATGGACAAGGGTCAAGAGCAGCAGGCTTCTAGTGGCACAGGGGACTTCTGCTTCCTCTCATCATTTAGTGTTCACTGTGTATCTTATCCCACGGAATCCAAAGAGGGCAGACCTGTATTTTATGTTATTCCTAGGAGTTCCATGGGATGGGACTCTGTCAGTGTAAAGGTTGATTTGACCTGGTGCTTAATCATCTGATCAAACACCAATCTGGATGTTTCTATGAAGGCAACATTTAGATCAGTAGACTGACTAAAACAGATTACCCTCCATGAGTGGATGGGCCTCATCCGGTCAGGTGAAGGTCTTCAGAGAAAAGGGGTCCCTGGGAGGAAGAATTTTGTTTCCAGAGGGTTTTGGACCCAAGATTTCAACATCAAGTCCTCCTTGGGTCTCCAGCTTGTCAGTCTGCCCTTCAGATCTCACACTGGCCAGGCCCCACAAGCCCACAGGCCAATGCCTTAAAATAAATTTGCCTACATACATAAAATGAAACTACATACATATTAATATATTTATACAGAAAAAAATGAGTTTCATCACTAGGGGGCCCTGTGAGAAGCACGACAGTGGGTGTGGTGTTTACACTTCCTGTCATCTAAATTCCTCTGCTCTTTCAGGACCTGACACCATTCAGGGCTTGCTCAGTGCCTGAGTCAACAAATGCTTTGCTCTCCTGTGGGCTCAGGCGACTGATCGGTTTCTCTCTTGAATCTGTGCCAGGTCGGCTTAATGAGGAAAGATCCAGGAGAGTCCCACCCTGGCCCCGGCTGCACTGTTCACTGCTGATGGTTAAACAAGGCCTCACGATGTTCTGATCCTTCGAGGTTCTATCTGGCCAGCAGCTATTGTTCCTGCAGATCCTGCTGTTCCCTCACTACCTTCTTTTCTTAATTATGGGAGAGTCCATTAAGAGAAGGAAAGGAGAGGTGTGGACTCTAAGTCCCAAGTCACAAGGCCCCACTCTTAGCTCCATGCAGGACCCAAGTCCCTGACCCTAACCCGACCTCTGAAGCCTCAGCTGGGCGTTCCCTGGGGCGGGTCTCGTCAGCAGCTGGTAGGACCGGGTTCCACAGGAGGAGGAAAAGAAGTGATTGAGGAGGTGAGGGCAAGGGGTGGTGTGCAGGCCCATCTCGTCAGAGCGATCTCCCAGGGCTGGCTTCTCAGTGCTGTCCAGAGCCTCCTTGACCTCCTGGGCAGAGGTTCTAGTCTTTTCTTCTGGGACGCCCTGTGCACTGCTGAGCCCCCTTCAGCACTGTGCTTGGTATTCTGCCATCAGACAGACTCAGGACGATTGAGCTCATGCCTACCCCGGGGCCTGGTTAGACACTGCTCACCATAGGTGCTCCCTGAATCTCATGGGAGAGGACAAGGGGGAGGGGAGAAAGAGAAGGAAGCAGGGTGGATGCAGAGCTTAGCGACCTGATTTATCACCCGTGAGCATGGCCACAAGCAGCAGCTGGGACCCCATGCTTAGCACCAAGGGGTGCTGCAGGATGCCAGCCCGGGAGCTTCTGGGGGTGCCCGAGAGGGTATAGGCTTTTCCCTCCTTCTGAGTTACCTCCTGGATCCAGGGAATGAATTGGGCCACAGACACAAACAGACCAGGCCTTCCCCTGGGGCCAGAGTTCTTGCCCCAGCTGAAGACACCCACTTGGAAGAGCCTCTGGGTTCCCCAATTAGCGCAGACCATGGGAACCCCACTGTCTCCCTGCGAATGAGATAAGAAGTGCCGGTCTGCCAGCAGCCCACAGCCTCCAGCCAGGGACCTGGGAGGGAGGGGTCCTAGAGGTGCTGGCTGGGGCCTCCCTCCGGGGCTCTGCCGGGAGCCTAAAGGCAGGGGTGGAGTGGCCCGGGCGGGGTCAGCACCTGGCTGTTGCCATTGGTGTCCAGTTCCTGCCAGGCGCACAGCATGCTGCTGGGCAGCGGCTTCACCCACTTGCTGCACTCTCTCTGGCTGATCTGGATCACCCTCAGCTTCTTCAGATGCATGCTGGAGCCCTGGTTTCGGCCTGGTCAAGTGAAGAGGCTGGTGTGAGAATGACTGACAGTGACCGAGGAGACCACAGTCAGTCAGGGTGGAAGTTCTGCAGGCTCAATATCCCCCAAATTGCTGGAGCCTGGCATGCATCAGTACAGGGGTTTGAACCCCAGCACCACGAAGTGTCAGAGCAACAAAAGGCACATGAAAAACTAAATTAAAAATGATTCTGTTTCTCTCTCACTCACTGCCCTCTCTCTTTAAAAAAATAAAAAAAACCCCAAAAAAACAAAACACATCACCGGTCCACAGGCAAGGCCCCAACGTGTCCTCTCAGCTCCTACGAGGGGCTCCTCTGTGAACCCCGTCTCTTTAGAGAAACCTCAGCGCTTCCCGAGGCAGCCCACGAGAGCCCTGCCCTGCATCCTGGTGGCCCCACCTCTGCACAGTGACACTTTGTCCCTGTGCAGTTTAGAACAGCCCGACCTCTGAATTACGGTTGTGCAATGTCTTTGCCAGAAACCATGACAGGGCACGCACGGAGTGCGATTTTGTGGGAAGGACGTGACCACGAGGTTGGAGGAGCTCTTGGACTTCTCCCCACCCTACTCCCTCTCTCCTGAAGTCCTCCCTGGCTGACCGGCAGGTGCCCTGGTCCAGAGGTTCAGTGCTCGGTCATCATGGGATGGCAGTCTACAGCCTATGGTCAGCACGTGGAGATGGACATTGTAAAACAGCCCTCAAGGGAGAAGCCAAACCCTTTCATGGAGGATCCCTGAAAGTTTTCCCTGAGATTCTTCTAAGCAAGCCCACGATTTTAATTGGGCCCCTGCCTGTGTAATTTCATTAATTTAATCGATGAAATGTGTTTGAGGGACTATCAATTACTGCTACTCTGAAAGATGAAAATGCGGAAGGGGAAGTGGGGGGAGGACCTGAGTCTGCCCCACCTGAGCATCCCGCTGCCCAGCCCAGGGTGGCCCGCACAGAAGCACCCTGGGGTTCCCAAGGGAAGGCACCTACCATAGCCGTGAGTCGGTGCCCACTCTGCCATCCAACACCGGCCCCAGACCCTCTCCTTCTGCTGCAGGCAGATGGGCATCTTGAAGTTGGTGAACTGCACTGGCGTGGCGAGCAGCAGCAGGCACAGGTCCCTGTCGAGGGACGGCGGCTGGTACTCTTTGTGAATAACAATCTTCTGCACTTGTTTCCTCTCCAAGTGGACACTGCTAAGCGTTTTGGTGCCTACGACCACAGTGACATTTACTACTGCCGTTTCTAATCTGAAGAACGAGCATCAAAACTACAGTTACGGGGCATTCTGCGCTCGTGGACACACTTGCAAACAGCGAGTTTACCACTAAATGCTGAGGCTCAGAGCAGTGGGCGTGCGGCTGAGAGAGTGGCTGGAGATCCGGGAAGGAGGAGTTGGGGCTCGGACTCCAGGGAATCGCTGATCCAAGGAACTGTGGGCTGGGGGGGCAACCCCCAGCAACGGAAGGGCAGTGAATCCATGGAGAGAAGGGGATGGGGAGCATGGCTGGCGTAGCAACTGCTGCGTCCCAGCACTTGGCACAGCACACAGTAGGTGCTTAGTGAGTGCCTGCAATGGAGGACTCCACTGTTGCCTTCATATAGCAAGGGCAGGTGGAGAAGGGAGCCCTGAGCAGCCAGGTGGGCAGCTCACCTCCAGGCAAGCCTGGCTAATAAGGAAGACAGTGGGACAGGGTGACCTTTGGTCCAAAGCCAACAGGAAGGCAGGTACAGAGGTCTTGTGTGCCACCCCCCGAGTGACCTGCCCAGGCAACTAGGGGACAAGACACAGTGTAAACTCCGGCAATGGCCTGGGCACTTACAAGGTTCTCGGGAAGCAGTGTGCGGCCGTCAGCACCCACCACTGGTGTATGATGGAGCCTCCACAGAGGTGTTTCCCAGCTACCTGGACGCTCGCTTGCCACGGGAATTCGCCGTTCTGGACTTCGAGCAACTCGCGGAATGGTAACCAGGATGAGTCTGGAAAGGCCGGTCTGTAGCCACACTGAACTGCTTCTGGAAGAGACAGAACCCCTGACTGGCCGCGAGAGGGGCAGAGGAATCCTGTCCCTGCCCGGCACCTGCACAGCCAAGACCACTGCCCAGGCAGAGTGAAGCCCAACAACCCGGCCGGGCAGGGACAGGTCTCAGACAGCCCCAGCAGATCGCACCTCCTTCAGGGACTGATCCTCCCCTCCAGAAAGAGCTGTGAGACTCAGGAAGGCCGTGGAGCTCCACTAGGGAGGACATGGAGCAGGGGGCAGCAATGGGGATGAGCCAAAGGCACGCGGGAGAAGAAGAGAAGAGGAAAGAATCAGAAAAGGAATGGCAGAAACAAAGAAAAACAAGGGGAAATTAGACTGGACAATTCTTGCTTGGATAGCGAAGAGGGGCGGGCTGTGTGTGTCATGGCTTGGAAGTAGTGACATCAGTGACATCAGTGTGGGGTGACTGGGCTGATGTGTGGGAAGAGGCAGGCCAGGCAATAGGAGCATCCTGGGGGCCCTTGGTAGTCCATGAAGGGGACCCCAGGCCCCAGCGAAGGTGAGGGCCTCATAAACCCCTGGCTTTGGCCAGGTCTGCACCCTGACAGGAAGCATCACAAGTAACCCAGGCTTCAGGTGGACACGCACAACAGTCAGCATGAGTCTCAGGCAGTCACAACACAGTGCAGCAGCTGCTGCTGCACACACCCCTCACGCAGTGCACATATACGCTCACATGTTCACACAGTGCACGCACACGTGCACACACCTCACGCAGTGTGCACACATACGCTCACTACGCTCACACAGTGAGCATGAGATGTGTGTGCACACACACATACTCAGTGTGTGCACACACATGCTCACACATTGTGCGCACACATGCTCAATGTGCACACATATGCCCACACAGTGTGCGCACACACACACGCATGCTCACAGTGTGCACACAAGCTCACACAAGCTCACACGCATGCTCACAGTGTGCACACAAGCTCACACAAGCTCACACGCATGCTCACAGTGTACACACACATGCTCACACATGCACACAGTGTGCATACACACATGCTCAGAGTGCACACATGCTCACAGAGTGTGCACGCACATGCTCACATACACATGCTCACACAGTGTGCACACACTCACACAGTGTGTATACACACACACTCATACAATGCATACACACATGCTCACATAGTATGCACACACACATGCTCATACATGCCAACACAGTGTGCACACACACAGGCTCAGAGTGCACACATGCTCGCACACACTCACACAGTGCACACACACATGCATGCTCACACAGTGTGCACACGCGCTCACTCACAGAGCTCCACGTTGCAGTCGGGAAGGACAGAGGTGAAGAAGCTCACAGTGTACTCAATGCTGACAATATACAAGGAATCTTTGACCTCCAGCATTGCTTATAGAATTGTTTTTGGTTAAAAGAAAACATTTAATCTGAAGAAAACAACAAAAATGAAAACAAAAAGAAAGTGTGAAGAGATACCACGAGTGGAAAGTAAAGAGTAGGATACTAGATTTAAACCCAAGCACGCCAGGAATAAATTAAGTGGATTTTAAAATAAAACTAGATGCTTGTTTTTTAATAAGACTGTAGAAAAATTAAAAGTTTTCCAAGGGACAAAGCATAGACCAGTCACACACACCAATTATACTAGCCACCCTCCCTAGCAGTGCAATATGAAAAATAAAGTATAGAAGGTTGGAAAAGAAAGAAAGAAAGAAAACTGCTATTGTTCACAGATGACATGATTATGAGAACAAAAATGCAAAAATATGTACACATGGCTGTAATTAAGAGATGGATTTAGCAAATTCATTAGATAAAAGATTAATATAAAAACTCTGCAGACCAACATCAAATGAAAAGAAAAATAAATATAAAAATAATATCATTTACATTAGCTTCAAAATCATAACATATCTGGAAATAAAGGCAAGCACAAGGGTGTAAACCTTTCCGTGGAAAGCTTTTAATTTCGCACTGAGATAAGTATGGATGGGCAGCCCGGTGCGCCCCCAGCGCTGAGCTTCGGATTCCAGAGTTGTCCTGCAAGCTAATTGGGAGCCCGTGGGCTTTGCGGAATTTGACAACCTTGTTCTGAAACTAGAGAAGCAGTCGGCCCAGAAGGAAGCACTAAAGGACTTGCCCTGTCACGTTGCATGATTTTTTATAAAGCCAGTGTGACGAGGCATAAAGACCGGTAAGCAGCCAATGCAACCTTCAGCCGTGGGAAACGAGGCTGGATTTCTGATGAAGCTGGCAGTGGAGATGAGAGCGGGCTAGCTGGAGATCCAAACGGAAAAAAAATCATTTTCTTTCTAATTTTTCTTTTTCAATGACTCAGAGGATACAGTGTGTTGATTCAATGTATGCGTGTAATGTGGAAAGACCAGGACAGGGCAACGGCTTTTGGTTTCCTTGTCATTTCTCTGTTTGGAACCTCGGAACCTCTCCTAGTTCTTCATAAAATATGTGACAGGTGGCAGTGAACTGCAGTCGCCCTCCACCCATGCCATAGAACTCCGGGCCCCGCTCCTCCTGCGTTTGGGGGTCTGTTCTCTAACCCCTGACCCTCCCGGGTCTCTAGTAATCACGACTCTGCTCTCTTTCCTGAGATCCATCTTTTCAGTCTCCACCCATGCGTGGGGACATTTGGCATTTGTCTTTCCATGCCTGGCTTATTTCACTCAGTGTCCTCCAGTCCATTGGCCACAAATGTCTTGAGCTTATATTGTACACAAAATTGATACTGAGTGGCTTGCAAACCTAATTGTAAACGATGAGAAGAATAAAATTTCTAGAAAACACCATACGAAAATATCTTTACCAACTCAGGGTGGGAAAAATGTGAACTTAAGAAGTAAAGTCATAAAACTTCTGGAATTACAGCTACAAGTTTTGGGTGTCCCCAGAATCAGGCACCTCTTCGACCCTCACAGCAACCCTAATATGGTCACTTTGCAGATGGAGAGATGGAACCACAGAGACGTTAAACCAGTCATCCTAAGGGCACACAGCAGCACAGGGGAGAAATGTGGTTAGACGCAGTCGAACCCAGAGCCCACACAGACGCCTTGGAACAGGCCTGTGTTCATGAGCTTCTGACACCAAGCAGAACCGAAGACCATGGTAAAAACAGCAATAAAACTTTTACATAAACCTTCCAATTTCTGTTCTGACCAAAATAAATCCGGAAGAGTGCTAAAGAGTTAGGAGGAAAGAGTTTACAACCCATGTAAAAGACGCAGGGTTGGGGCTGGAGCAGTGGCTCAGCAGTTAAGAGTGCTTGCCTGGCATGCATGAGGGCCCAGGTTCAAACTCCAGCACCACGCACACAACTAAGTGTCAGAGCAACAAAGGCCACATGAAAAAATAGAGAAGGAGAGGGAGAGAGGGTTAATGTCGTTATTGCTCAATACACCCCAATAAGAGAAATGCAGAAACCAAGGGATGCGTCACTCTCAAAAGAATAAGTAGAGAACGTGACAGATATGGCTGGGAACGTGAAAGTGGGTTATGGTCACATCTCTGAAACCCCAGATTAAACACAAGGGAACCACCGTGTAGTCTGTTACGCTAGAACCATTAGTATGTGCACAGCCACTGAGGTCTAGAGAAAGCTCATGGGGGGATCAGTGCCACATCTGGCCTGAGCTTCGAATGCTTTCCTGCAGAGTTCGCTGCAGGGCAGAAAGGCTGCAGCACAAACCACATTTATTCATGAACTGCGCTGACTCATCATGGCCCTGTGATGTCCCCCATTTAATGAGATCGTGTGTCTAATACAGCCCAAACTAAATACAGCCCTATTCCATGTTCCCCCAACCTCTCCTCCTAGGGTGTCAGACCCAGAAGAATCCAGAAGCATTCTAATGTTTTCACAAGGAGAGGCACAGCCAGCAGACACCCAGACAAGTGCGGAATTGTTGCTCCAGTCCCCTGTGCTTCCAGAACTCTGGGCCCAGGGAAAAGGATGGTATAGGGCGGCATCTTCATCCAGCCAGGACTGCTTTGATCAGTCAGTCACAGTCTCCTTGTCTTCTGAGTTGCTGGCTCTGGCTCCACAATCTGCTCTACAGGAGACAGGCAGGAGGAGGACCCTTTCCCCACCCTTTGCTCTGGGGGAGCCTGGCACCAACCTGGCTTGTCCTGGGCTTGTCCCTTGAGTGCCATGAGCAGTGCCATTAGAAGCTGCAGCATCTTCTTGTCATTCCCGTCCAGAGCTGCCCAGCCTCACTTCCAGTCCAGGCCAACAACAAGCCAACTGTGCCAGCTCCAGGCGGGCATTTGTGGTGCTGGGCTGGGTGACATCACAGTAAGCACTGGGGTAGGAAGGAGGCGGCAGGATAGGGGGCAGGTCCTTTGGGCTCAGCACAGCCTGATCCCCCTGTCTAGAGTTCCCTCCACAGCAGGGGCTGAAGGTGAACCCTGGAAGGGCCGAGTGAGGCCAAAGTTGTCGGCATGCTCCTCTCTCCCCTCCCCTGACTGAGCAACGTAAGGGGCCATCCATCCTGCCCACTGGAGGGGAAGGGATAGAATTTAAGATGTCATGTGGTGACATTTTCATTGAAAAATTGGGTATGACATGGGGTTATTTTAGGGAGTATAAAATCAGAAAGTAGAATATCCCATAGGAAATGCCTCTTGAGGTACAGGTAAGAGAGATGTTGGTGGCCTGAGAACAGAAAGTGGTGGTGGAGCTGCCAAGAAAAGGAGAACAGAGAGGGGAGGCAGAGGTTAACTAAGAGGTGGCCGACGGCTGTAAGGGTGAGTGGACAGAGGCTGCTGCAGACCTGGACATCTGAGTCCAAATCTAGACTGGAGACACCAGTTCTTGAAGTCACACGATGGAGGAGATGCCCAGAGCCAGTGTCCAAAGGCAGAGGGAGGATCAGCACCGGGAGCTGTCCACACACACTCCCACCAGGGCAGGAGGCCTGGCAGCGGGGAATTGCCAGAGGGCTTGGGGAGGAACTGGGAGGAGCTGGGCCTCCTGACTGCGCCCTGAATCTCAGCTCCCTGCACCCCGCAGGTAGGTGCTCTCCACTGCCTCTCACCTCACATCTTAGCATTTGAAGGTGTTTTAATCCCTGCCTTTAAACCTGCAAAAGAAACAGCCCAAGATGCCCTCCTGCTCCTTTGACCTACTCCAAGGCCACCACCCCTTCTCTGCCATTCACAATACAGACTGTCATTCGGGGAATGAAGGCCTGATAATCGAGGAAGGTCCCCTCACCACCTAAAAGCCCTCATTCACCAGCAAGTCTCCTTGCCCCAACCCCTCCCTGTGGCCCCCTGCTCCACAGCAGAGACCATCTGACATGGTCTGTGTCCTCAGTATTCATTCATTTTCTATCTCCCCCACTAGATTACAACTTCAAAGAGGGCAAGGACTTTCTCTGTCTCTTTTTTTTTTTTTAAGAGAGAGGGAGGCTGGAGCAGTGGCTCAGAGGTTGGAGCACTTGCCTGGCATGTGTGAGGACCCAGGTTCAAACCCCAGTACCACATACACAGCTAAGTGTTAGAGAAACAAAGGCCAGATGGAAAAGTACATACAATTGATTCCCCCCCTACTCTTCCCCCTCTCATTCTATCCCCCCTCTCTCTTTAAAAAAAAGAAAGAAAAAGAGAGAGGGGTACAGTAAGAGAGAAAAAAAGAGAATTTATTTAGTTTTTCATGTGGCTTCTGTTGCTCTGATACTAGCTGTGTGTGTGGTGCTGGGGTTCAAACCCGGGTCCTTGAACATGCCAGGCAAGCGCCGTAACCACAGAGCCACCACTCCAGCCCCTTTTTCTTTTTTATTTACTCTGCCCAAACTGCTCAGGAGATTTGGGGCCAGACAGTGGCTCAGCAAGACACAGTCATGACCACCTGGCTGTGACTATCAAGAGAGTCGCAGGGGCAGGAGCACGGATTGGAACCTGGTGTCCTCCCCACATGCCAGGGAACTCGTACGGCTCAGCTGGTTTCCATAAGTGCTGTTCAGGAAACCACTGCAAAAAATCTTGAAGTAACCAGCCCTGGGCAGGGAGGACGGACCTTAGCAAAGGCATGGGGCTGTGTGATACACAGCTGTGTTCTCTGCAACTGTCCTTCCAAATGCCACTCCGTGAGATTTGTCCTATTGGGAGTGGAGGCCTCCCTGAGGTCAGAGGGGAGTGGAGGCCTCCCTGAGGTCAGCAGGAAGTGGAGGCCTCCCTGAGGTCAGCAGGAAGTGGAGGCCTCCCTGAGGTCAGCCTGGAGCGGAGGCCTCACTGAGGTCAGCGGGGGAGTGGAGGCCTCCCTGAGGTCAGAGGGGGAGTGGAGGCCTCCCTGAGGTCAGCGGGGAGTGGAGGCATCCCTGAGGTCAGAGGGGGAGTGGAGGCCTCCTTGAGGTCAGCCTGGAGTGGAGGCCTCCCTGAGGTAAGCCTGGAGTGGAGGCCTCCCTGAGGTCAGCGGGCAGTGGAAGCCTCCCTGAGGACCCTTGGGTAATAGTCCTTCAGTCACTTTACCTGTCACACTCTGCATTCCACTCCCTTAGGGACTTGGGGGCCATGTGGAATAAATCCAGCAAGTGCTAGAAGCGGGGATCACTGCCCTCTGGGCAGGCCTGCAGGAGAGACCTGACACCTGTATCAGCCCAGCCTGAGCACAGAGGGAAGGTGGTCACTGGACCGCACATGGCCTCAGTGATGGGGGAAGGCCCAGCTGGCAGCCTGTCCTCAGGCTTATCTGGCCTTCACAGAGGAGCCCCAACATGACAAGGTCATGGAGAGGACACTTAAGGATCGGGTGTGACAGGGGCTGAAAGCAAGGTGGCCACAGGGCGCTGGGTGAGGCCTAGAGACGCCAGGTCAGCAGTGGAGCCCAGCGTGCAGGGAAGGCAGGCTCAGAGCAGGGGGCCTTTTGTGAACCATTTTAGAGTCAAAACAGGTGGAAAGGGGCTGGAGCAGTGGCTCAGCGGTTTCGGTGCTTGCTTGGCAAGCACGAGGACCTGGGTTCAAACCCCAGCACCACGTACACAACCAAGTGTTGGAGCAACTAAAGCCATGTGAAAAACTAAATAAAGTTATTTCTCTCTCTTTCTCTCTCTCTCACTGTCCCTCTCTCTTTAAAAAAAACAAACAAACAAACAAACAAAAAAAAAAAAACAGGTGGAAAGCAGACTTCCTGACCTCAGCCTGAGTTCTCACCCACAGCCCATTGTGACATCGCCAGCCGGTTGGCTCCTCCATGGCCAGCGTCACTGCCCTCAGCCCTGGCCTCTTCCACCTGCCAGCCCACAGCACAGCCCGGGCCCATGCTGCTCTTCCCAGTGTTGCTCCTCGTTTTCCACGCCACGAGAGCAGACCTAGGTATGTGGACTCCTCTGCCAGTGCAGAGCGGCTGACCCGGGTGGGGGCGGGGGCC